>LZPO01034959.1:20075-36157 GCA_001675575.1 Neotoma lepida
TCCAGAATGAGTGAGAAACGTGTATATATATCAATGAGTCATAAGAATTCTGTAAAGATTATATATTTGACATTTTGGATGACCTATGATTTTCAGAGTTCCCACTAAACACTAGGGATACAATACAATAATGACCAAAAAGTGATGTATGCTAGTTTAGGGAGACAAACACAAGAGTTCATTAGAATTGGGTATGGCAAATTGGACTCATTGGGCTATTTAAAAATAGGACTTGAAATTGTGAGGTATGGGAAGTGAAAGCAGTCCTAGGAGGAGCTAAGAGAGGAGTGAGGGTTAAATATTAATAAAATATTGTATTGAAAAAGATCAGGGTGTACTAAACAATATAATAGAGGCCCTATGGGGACCATGAATGGGACGAAGCTTAGCTCCCTGTCAGTGATTATTTTGGTGAACAAGAAAAGCACTGCACAGAGCCCAGCTCTCTCTATCCCTCACTTTCTCTTTCTTACACACACACACACACACACACACACACACACACACACACACACGGCATCTTATGCTTTATATATATGAAAGTAACTTTATAGTGCCTTTTTGTCACTTTATACTATCTATTTTTCTTATAGAATATTATTAATTTCTTTAAATGAGGGGAAAATTTTTCAATTTTTAAGTGTAATATTGAGAACTTTTACTTGCTTTTAAAATTAAAAAGTTTAATTCGCTTTTAGGCAGTTATGTTGGCTCGGCATGATCTTCAATGTTGCATGAATTTTAAAATTTTGCCTCTGGCTCTAAGTGAATTGTCAGGAAATAAAATGGGTGAAAGCAATGTTACCTGCCATGAGTTCACTTACTAATGAATTTGATTCATCTCAAGGTGATTTTTGAACCTATTTAATGTTCCCAACAGATTTTTCCTTCCATTTTCTAGATAGCTTTGTGCTTAGAATTTTATTTTATTTTTAGTTAGTGGGGCTTATTTTGCCTATTTGTTAATTGATTTTTGCATTTATTATGTTCCACAAGAAAGTAAAATTTTAAAAATAAAATCATTTATGAGGAACAGGAAATGATTGCCTTAGTGTTTATATAGTTTTAAAATAGACATGTAGTTGTAAATGTTGATTTAGCAGCCATACCAAAATGAAAAAAAATGGTGATATAGCCCATTTATAATTTGTTATCCTGTGCAATATTGGTAGCCATTTTATATCCTCTGCCATCTTTAATTATATATTCCATTAGGTTCCATATTCTCTTAGATTGGCTAGTATCAGTGAATAGAAAAATTTGCTAAATAACTAACCCAAATGCTATGTGCAAACATTCATGTTATGGCAGTTTACTCTTACCTTATCTATTCTCTTCACCAATTGTTTTAAGCCTAAAACTTCCTATTTCCTTTATATACTGCTCCTGGATTCCAGCACTTAAGGCCTGTCTCTCACCATGCTTGTCCTCTCTATCTTAACAGGATGAAGCCAGAATAATCTTGACTTATTCATCATTGAGCATTTAACAGAGACATAATTTTTTTGTTGCTGATAAGGATACTTGTAGTACACTTAGTGTATAATAAACAATATATTAAGTGTTTTCTGTACATTGTACAATACAGATCATCAATATTCTATGTGGCAGTTATTCCTTTTATATTTCTCCATAAGTATAATGAGAAGAGAGTCTATTGTCTGTCCTAAGGACATGCTGAATTTGAACTCATGTCTCCTTCACTCCATCATTCTCTCTTTTTTTCCACTTATGTGGCTAGTCATGTTTATACTGCTCAAAATGCTAGTTCTCTTAATGATACATAATGATATGTAAACATGATTTACATATATGTTCACATATAGTATGTGAACATATATGTAAAACACAACATTTTTATCTGTTAATTTATTATTGTTGTTGTTTTTCCAAACAGTAATTCTGTACCAACTAGGAAAACTGTACTTTTATCTCTTACATCCAAATCTGTTAACCTCTATTTTTCTCTTTGCAAATTTGTCCATTTGCAATACTTTATCTAAATAAATTAAGACAGCATTTGTTCTCATCTGCCTGTTTTCTTTCACTTAGTATGATGTTTTCATGGTTCATGTATGTTGTATCAGACATCAAAACTTCTTTTAATACATATATATATACATATATATAGTGTGTATGTGTGTGTGTGTGTGTGTGTGTGTGTGTGTGTGTGTTAATATACGTGTGGGCACATGCTTCCTGCAGTACACATGTGAAGATCAGAGAACAACCTGTGGGGTCGGTTCTCTCCTTCCAGCATGTGGGTCCTTCATATCTAATTCAGATCATCAGTGCCTTTACCAACTGAATCATTTTGCCATCCTAGAGTTCCTTTTTCCGGATAAATAATACTCCAGTGCTTTTGCAAGTCACATTCTGGTTGTTTATTTATGTTGATGGACAAATGAAATTTTATAATGCTTTGAGGTATTATGAATAGTGATAGTATAAACATTGGTGTTAAAATGTCTGTTAAGCCCTTTACTTTCATTCCTTTGTGTATGTGCTTAGCAGTGGAATTACTTGAACATGTGGTAATTTTATTTTTAACTTTGGAACTGTCATACTGTTTTCATATTCTGTGTTCTAATTTTTTCCACAAACTTGCCAGCAATTAATTTTATTTTAGATAACATCTATGCTAATGAGTATCAAGCTATATTTCATGGTAGCTTTGGTTTACATTTCCACAATGGTTACTAATATTGAGTCACTTTTCATGTGTTCATCAACCATTTATATAAGTTCTCTTGAGGAATGTCCATTGATAAGTTCCTTACTAATTAAAAGAACTGTAAAAGTCTTTTAAATATTTATTGTACTATTTAAGAAGCATTAACTATACATAGAGAACTTTTAATCACTGTGAGGGATAAAATTAAGGGAGTTATGACCTTCAATTAGAGGAAATGCTAGAATACCTAATACAAAAAATAGAAAGATGAGTAGATAAAGTCTTAAAAAAGTATTCCCACAAGGAAGTAGAGAAAAAATATGTCTTTTTCAAGTGTTTTGAGAAGTAATCAGTACCTATGAAATCAATAACCTTGGAGATCGAGTTTTAGAAGAAGAACTGGATTTCAACAGGAACCAGCAAGAGAGAGAATAGTCAGTCAGAAGATAAGGCAGGATGAAAAAAATTGGCTGTAGGAAAGTTTTCTGTACCTGCACCTCGTTCAGTCTGCTTAAAAATGTTGGACAAGTTTTTGTGTTAGATGTCCTTGAATATCAGAATAACAAATTGCTAATTAATAAGCAGTATGGGTTTGTGGTAATTTTTGAGAAAGACGGGGATCTAAAGAGAACTAGATCTCAAATCTTTCTTCATTTTCATGCTTTTGTTGAGCTGTATGTCACATAGCCTCTAGTTCTCTGCACAATTCAGGCATCCAAGAAATGAACTGATAGAACAAAACCTTTTTCATTGTTCTTTCTGATATGTTGTTTTTCTGCACATGAAGCCTATCAATGAATTTTTAGCAGTGTAACTCTCTGTATAATTATTTTGTCAGAGCTACCAATGCTTTTCTAAAATAATGAATTGGTTACCTGAGCATGTCTTTATTCCACTGGATTTTATAGGAACTACAGCTGTTTTATAAGAGTGTGTCTTTGCTAGAACAATTAAGGAAAAATGGTGCTATTATAAACAGAACACAGGACTCCAAAATAGGCCTCAATCATTTTCTGGCTGCAGATACAAAACTGTAGTTAGTTCCAGCCTACACTCTGTTCAGTCCTGTGATGTTACATGTGAAAAGCTATATATTTTTTTTTAAATTGAAACAATTCACATTGAAATCAACATAGGCAACCAACTAAACCACCAAATTGAGTGACACATTTTTCTTCCTCCACAGAAGAAGATTGCTTGTGGTTTCTGAGAGCAGTAGAAATTAAAGCACTGGTGAGCTCTTTCAGTGGTTGAAGTGGCCTCAGCTTCTCATTATTTAAGAATAAACCACAGGGCAATTTGTATGTCTCTGTAACACTTTAAAACAGCTTAGAATCACTCTAAAAGGTCAATATTGCTGTCACATAAAAGCATTATTTTCAAAAATAGTAAGAAAAAAAAGGTTCAGAAGTTATAAATAATTGCTGTGCCTAATTGGAGATGCAGATCATTACATTTATTATTATACCGAGCTAGACATTTTATGTGTTATTCCTTTTAATATCCCTATAGCATAGGTATTATGTCCTTAAATTTACAAAAGGGTCCAAAGTTAGACAGAATTAACAGTTGTTAGAGTTTCCTAATGGCTTATTCCAGAATCTATGACTTAGCATAAGTATCATTTCTTCACTCCTGTCAGTGTATCTAATTGGACCAACAGTGGCATTCTCACCCCTGTTGTCACTGATGTGCATGGCATGAAGGAGTTACTTTGAAAAGTGATTTCACCAACTTCTGGGACCTTGAGATTTCTCAATTAGATTTTCTTCTTCTTCTTCCAGATGGCTGATGATGATAAGGAAAAAGTCATGGAGATTGTTTGAGCAGTAATTAGAACCTATCTAATTCATTAGAAATTACACTGGCCAAAATGTAGACACATAGATTTACTTAATTACAAATGAGCAAGGGTATATGATGTAATGGAGGAAGGAGAAAGAGCAGGCACTGGCAAACAACAGAATGTTTTGTGTAGTCCACTGTTCACCATTTCAAATTTCATGTTGCTCTTCTTTCCCAACATACACCATTATACGTACCTTTTACATAGTTTAGAGTATCCCCAAATACCACATGAGGTAAGATTTAGGTCTTTCCAATAAATCCATATGTCTTTACATGACTCTGCATATGAAATAACAAGAGAAAGTATACCTTCCAGGCCAATAACACATGTACTAAGTGTTACTATCTAATAATCCAATCCTTTCTTATTTATAAGTAATAAATATATCTTCTGATAACACACATAACTTTCTTTGAGAGAGATGCTATATCAAGAATGCAGGGCCCATCGAATCAACTAAGCAGGGCTCACATGGGCTCACAGAGACTGAAGAGGCAAGCATGGGTCCTGCATGGGTCTGTACCAGGTCCTCTGCATATATGTTATGGATATTAGCTTGGTGTTCTTATAAAACTCTTAACAGTGAAAGCAGGTATATCTCAATCTTTTTTCCTTCTCTTGGGACTCTATTCCTCTTTTGGGTTGCCTTGTATAGCCTTGGTGTGAGAGCTTATGCCTTGTCATATTGTATCTTGTTTTGTCCTGTCTGATTGTTGTCTCTTGGAGACCTACTCTTATCTGAAGGGAAACAGAGGTGGGAAGTGAACCTTGAAGAGAGGGGAGGTGTGTGTGGGAGCTCAGAGGAGTGGAAGGAAGGGAAACTGTGGTTGGGATGTATTGTATGAAAGCAGAATCTATTTTTAATAATTAAAAAAAAGAATCAAAGTTTCCTGGCTCTCATTGTGGTGATATTTTATCTGTGTCCCTCAATAAAATTTATCTGAGGATCAGAGGAAAACGGTCAGCCAGCTGCTAGTAGTAAAACAGAAGTCATGCAGTGTTAGTACATGCCCTTAATCCATCTGGTTCCCTGTGAGTCCAAGGTCACACTAGGGAATAAGCCAGGTGATGGTGGCACATGCCTTTAATCCCAGCATCAGCCATAGAGTTCTGGAGGTCTGTGCAGATAGACAGGAAGTGATGTAGCTTGGTGGAGTATAGTGGTATTTTATCTATGTCCCCCAACAAAATTTATCTGAGTATCAGAGGAACAAGGTCAGCTGCTAGTCTTACAAAATTAACACATGCCCTTAATCCTATCACTTAGCAAGCAGGGTCTGTCTGGATCTCTGTGAGTTCCAGGTCACACTAGGAACAGTCAAGTGTGGAGACACATGCCTTTAAAACCAGCATCAACCATAGAATTCTGGAGGTCTATACAGAGAGACAGGAAGTGACAGAGATGGGCAATGGGAGGAAGTGATGTAGCTAGGCTGAAAGAGCCAATGGGAGAACAGAACAGAAAGGGATATAGACATGAAAATATAGGAAGTCAGACACTCTCTTTTGGAAGCAGTGGTGTTGTTAAGGTGAGATTGACAGCTGTAACTAATTCCTCTTATCTCTGTCAGATTTTCATCCTAATTCGTTTACAGTGGAGAGGGGAAATGATTTAGCAGAATGGACAGTCATAAAAAGTCTGCTTAGACAGGAAGTCGCTCTCTCTTCACTTCGCTTTCTTTGGAAGCAGCAGCATTGGTGAGGTGAGGCTAGCTGATGGCTTCTTCCTAATTCCTCTGATCTCTGTCAGATTTTTCACCCATATTTCTTGCTCCTTGTGTTTATTAATAAAACTGTTTAGAGATTCGTCATCCATTTGACACTCCAATGTGGCAAGAACTCATTAAAAAGCCTAAAAAGGCCTTGGTGGTCTTACAAGCCAGAGGTTACAGACCCCTGACTCAGTAGGAGCTACAAATTGTGACTGCTTGTGGCCAGTGCTGCAAGTGGTTGCAGCTACACATGGCCTGAGCTGCAAGTGGTTGTGGCTACACATGGCCTGAGCTGCAAGCAGTCAGAGCTACACACAGGTGCAGCTGCTTACCACCAGATCTTTAATTCACATGGCTGGAGTCTTTTTGGCATTTTTAGCTATTGGTGGGTGGTGGGCTCCTGCTCTCTCTGGATTTCCATCTTGGACTACCACCATGCTAGGTGGTTGCTTTGAAACTCCCTCGGACTTCTACTGTTCTACGCAGACTTGGTAAGCCAATTAAAATATTTTAAAGGGAGAAATTAGTTTAAGAAAATTTTTCCCACATTAACAATTGAGAAATATTTTTCCAATGGAAGGAATTTTGTCTTGGTTTCATAAAACATTAGGTAGTTTAAAAATGGAACAATTAAATGAGAGAATAACTAATGTTGATGGGATGTACATAACTTCAATTATGAACATTATTTGTTTAATCATTTTTATTTTAGCATTAAGAAGATTGGTCAATTTGAGTACTAAGATAAAAGCTTTAGAAAAACCCTTTAAAAGGAATTATAGAGAAATTCATACTAAGACTGAAGAATTTAAAGGTGAACTTAGCTCAGGATTGAATTATAAGGTTACAGAGACACAGCTGCAGGTTACAAGATAGCAGACATTAATCTACCCTGTAACTTTACAAGAACTGTCAGATGATCGTGTTCAAGCTAATTGGGCTCCAGTGCAAATGTTAGATTTAAGGAGATTTAAAGAAGCTATAGCATCATATGGCATGCATTTCTCCATTTGTAAATCAGATGTTGAACTTGTGGTCAACTTGCAATAGAATTATCCCTCAGGATTGGAAAGAATTAGCTGCTGCAGTGCTAGAACCCAGTCCACATTTACAGTTGAAAACATGGTTTAAAGAGGAAGCTAAAATTATAGAACAGCAAAGTAGCACTAGAGGTATAGAAATTTCCCAGGATCAACTTTTTGGAGAAGGTGAATATGTGGATGTAAACAGACAATGTTTATATGATAACCAAACCTTAATGCTATGCCACATGGCAGCCATGAATGCATGGGACAGAATTGAAGAAGCAGGAAAGAAAATTGAATCATTTACAAAAGTTATACAGGGCCCCAGAGAATCCTTCACAGATTTCTTACAAAGACTGTCTTCAGCCATAAATAGAATAATACCAAATTCAGAAGCTAGACAGATAATAATTTGTATCTTTGCCTTTGAGAATGTAAAGGCAGCATGCAAAAGAATAATTAGGCCATTAAAGGCTATCAGCTCCCATGGAGGGTTGGATCAAGGACACAATTAATATTGAGTCTCGTGATCATAATGATGCATGGATAGGAGAGTTTATATCAAGAGGTTTGAGGAAACATAATAATGTAAGATGTTTTAATTGTGGTAAACCAGGACATCTGAAAAGGGAGTGTAAACAGGGCATTTCTAGAAACAATATTTCTTCAAGGAACACTGGCAACAGAATGCTCTTCCCTTCTGGATTATGCAGAAGGTGTGGCAAAGGTAAACACTGGACCAATGAATGTAGATCAACAAGAGACAGACAGGGTAATCATCTGCCATTGGGAAATTCCCTGAGGGGCCTCACACAGGCCCCACACGGCAAATTCAATGCAGACCTTTCCTGCCATTATAGAAGAAACTCCTTCTCAGAGCAGTTAAATAACCAAATGCCTATTGTAAAAAACCATAATGCTCGGGATGATAGAACAGCTATAGCAGAGAGAACAGGAAATTCAGGGGAAACCATAAAGGGAATTTTTTGGCAAACTTCTATAAATGAACAAAGACCTAAATTAAAAATATGAATAAATGACATCCTATTAGATGGTCTAATGGACACTGGTGAGGACATCACAATAATTGCACCAGAATTTTGGCATCCAAATTGACCTCTTCAGGAGTTAAATGTTCAGCTGATAGGGATTAGAACATTATCTCAAGTGAAATAGAGTACAAGATGGCTCAAATATATAGGACCAGAAGGACAGAGAGGAAAAATAAAACCATATGAGGCTAATATAGCTATGAATTCATGGGGCTCTGATCTATTACAACAATGGAATACTCAGATTAACATTCCTCCAACCTCAGAAACAAATCACAAACTAATACCTGTTTCTGAGAGAAATATTAGGAAGTATTATTTTAAAGAGCAGTCACTGGCCATCCAGATTGTACAAGAATAGGACACAATAACTGCTGATCTTTCAAAGGCACCAACAGCTCTACCTTTAAAATGGTTAACAGACTGGCCTGAATGGGTTCAGCAATGGCCTTTAACAATAGAGAAACTGTAGGCTTTAGAAGAGCTGGTACAAGAGCAGTTAAATTCTCAGCATATTGAAGAATCAACCAGCCCTTGGAATTCTCCTGTATTTGTTATTAAAAAGAAATCTGGTAAATGGAGAATGGTAACAGATCTAAGAGCAATTAACAAGGTAATTTAGCCAATGAGCCCTCTACAATCTGGAATTCCTTTGCCTACTTTATTACCTAAAGGATGGCCTCTTATAGTTATTGATTTAAAAGACTGTTTCTTCTCAATACCCTTACAAGAAAAAGACAGAGAAAGATTTGCCTTCACGGTGCCTACTTATAACAATTCTCAGCTGGTTAAGAGATATCAGTGGAGGGTTTTCCCACAGGGAATGTTAAATAGCCTAACCCTGTGCCAATATTTTGTACAACAGCCATTGGAAATAATATGTAAACAATTTCCTAAATCTATAATTTATCATTAAATGGACAATATTTTACTAGCTGATTCAAATAAAGATAACTTAGAAAGAATGTTTGAAAAAATAAAGAAAATTTTTCCTCATTGGGGATTACAAATTGCTCCTGAAAAGATACAAAGAGGAGATTCTATTAATTATTTAGGATGTAAAATAGGTCTACAAAATATTAGACTCCAAAAGGTACATATTAGGAGAGATCGATTATAAACTCTTAATGACTATCAAAATTTATTTGGAAATATTTCCCATTTACAAACTGTTGTTTGAGTAAAAAATGATGAACTGAGTAATTTGTTGAAAACCTTAGAAGGTGACAAGGATTTAAATAACCCAAGAGAATTAACAGCTGAAGCTGAGAGAGAATTGGCCTTGGTGGAAAACAAAGTACAAGAAGGACATGTGGATTGAGTGGATACACAGCTTGAGTTTATTTTGGTTATTTTACCCTCTAAGCATTCTCCTACAGGAATTTTAATGCAGAGGGAAGATACTGTATTGGAATGGATATTTCTACCAAATAAACAGATTAAAAAATTAAAAATCTATGTGGGAAAGATCTCTGACTTGATTTTAAAAGGAAAATTGAGACTTGGTCAATTAGCAGGAATAGACTCAGCAGAAATTGTCATACTTTTAACTAAGGATGACATTGTCAAATTATGGGCAGAATGTGAACCTTGGCAAAGAGCTTGCAGTAATTTTTTGGGAGAGATTAACAGCAAATATCCCAAAAGTGATAGAATTGAACTTATAAAGACAGCTGATTGCATTTTGCCTCGTATTGTACAGGGAACACCCATATCTGGTGTCTGTACATTTTACACAGATGCAAACAAACAAGGAAAGGCAGGTTACAAGTCAGAAAATTTAAGTAAAGTGGTTGAATATCTTTATAAATCAGTTCAAAAATTGAAATTGTATGCTCTTCTGTTGGTATTAATGGATTTTTCAGAACCTCTCAACATAGTTACTGACTCTCAGTATGCTGAAAGAGTGGTATTACATATTGAGACTGCAGAATTTATCCCTGATGAGTCAGAATTAGCTTTATTATTTATTCAGTTACAAGATATAATCAGGAATAAGAAGCATCTCTTATATTTAACTCACATCCAATCCCATACGGTTGTGCCAGGCCCTCTAGCACAAGGTAATGATGAGATTGATAAATTATTGATAGGAAATGTACTGGAGGCCTCAAAATGTCATAAAAAACATCATGTCAATAGTAAAGGTTTAGAAAAGGATTTTTACATAACCTGGCAACATGCCAAGGAAATTATAAGGAAATGTCCTTCTTGTTCTTTTTACAATCAGACTCCATTACCAGCAGGATGTAACCCAAAGGGTACTCAGAGGAATGAAATTTGGCAGATGGATGTGCTTCACTTTGCAGAATTTGGAAAATTGAAATATGTACACCACACTATTGATACTTATTCAGGATTTCAATGGGCAACTGCTTTGAGTTCAGAAAAAGCTGATTCTGTAATCACACATTTGCTAGAAGTCATGGCCATCATGGGTATACCTGCACAAATTAAAACTTACAATGCTCCAGCATATGTCTCTGCTAAAATGAAACAGTTTTTTACTTATTACGATATAAAGCATATTATAGGTAAACCACATAATCCTACAGGCCAAGCAGTCATAGAAAGATCAAATTGAACTCTAAAGGATATGCTAAATAAACAGAAAGAGGTACCAAAACCCCCCAGGAATAGATTACATAATGCTTTATTAACTTTGAATTTTCTCAATTCTAATGAGAAAGGAACAACAGCTGTGGAGAGACATTGGATAATAGAAAAAAAAACTATAGAATTAAATCAGCCTATATACTTTAAGGATGTGCTGACCTTAGAATGGAAACCAGGATATGTGTTACATTGGGGACAAGATTTTGCTTTTTTTTCTACAGGAGAAGAAAAGCTATGGATACCATCAAAACTGATAAAGGTTTGATTTGAACAGGAGAGACCTCTTAATTAGAAGAGGTGAAAATTCATCAACCAGCATGACCATCCAATTTAAAATTAACTTAACTAATGCTTTTCATTTAATCAGATATAACTTGCCAAAAGGGAACCTCCCCAATGTTAGGCATTGGAAAGTGTTTTTGCTTTTGTCTTTCAGGAGAATGAAGGCTAAGGAATCTGAAGAACACTGGACAAATGAGACATTTGAAGAAAAAGGATAAATCATCCAAAAT
Organism: Neotoma lepida; assembly: GCA_001675575.1. NCBI lineage: Eukaryota > Metazoa > Chordata > Mammalia > Rodentia > Cricetidae > Neotoma > Neotoma lepida. The sequence continues at coordinate 31,516 of LZPO01034959.1, forward strand.
AAATGTCCCAAGAAAAAGAGTAAAATGGCCTATTGGTATATCACATATAAAATTTCATAAGTCTTCCTAAATGTTTGTTTCTGTTCTTCTCTACAGACACTTAACACACATGGTCTTNATGTAGTCCCAGTTCAATTAAAAATTAAAGCTGGCTTTGAAGTTGGAGAATGGCTCTCTCCTTCTCTAAACCAAAGCATGGTTGTTAATAGGAAAATGCAAAATCTCTGTATCATATCAGAAGAGCCATCTGATATGGTACTGAAGAACCCCCCCCCCAAAAAAAATAAAAATAAGAAAATTAAGGGACTATTCTGTTGCCACTAATCTCAATTCTTTGGTTCTATTTTGATTCTTTAAACTCTTCTCAAAGTATAAATTTTATATAAAAATTTATAAGATTTATATATATACATTTTAAACTTTTGTCATGATATTAAGGGTCATATTGACTACTAATTAATTCTAGAAAAAAAGTTTCATTTAGTTCCCTATACATGTTTTTTGTGTTCGAGTCTGTATCAGTTTTTTGCAGGGAATCATGACCAGGTCTGACAGCAAATTTGAAGTCTCCAGAAAGATGATGGGGCCCTACAATGATGATTCCACAAGGACGATGATAATACCGTTAAACTGACAAACTTAATCCAAAGATCAGCTTTGCACTACAAACTGCTCAGGACAGTTTTGAGATGGGTAGCTGACATGATTCAGCCTCACAGATTATTCAAGCTAGGACTTGAGGTAAGCCCTATACTTTTGTGTTATGCAGACACTGGATAACAAATGATACAGCTATCACTGCAGACTTAACAATTAACCAAAAGTTTTCTTTTCAGCACCCCATAAAGATGTCTTTACCCACAAACAGCAGGAAGCAATTTTAAGAAAATGATGCCCACATTCCCAAGGGAAGGATGGTTTTTGGTTTTCAATGGATTTGGGTTGGGGATCATTGTTATTATTTTGGATGGTTGGTTACATGTTGTTATTGTTAGTGGTCAGGAAAAAGACTAAAGAAAGGAAATTAGATTTAGGTTTTTTGTTTAAAAAAAAAGAGGATATAGATATGATATAGATAAAAAAGTAGATTATTGAATCTACTTTTAAAAGGTAATTACTAGTTTTAAATATTTTACATTGGATTGGATTTTTGTATACAAATTATATGTATTGATACAAATTTGAGATTGATTTTGTTAGAAAATATTGTATGTACATTTCTAATCTTGTTCAAGGTATTGTACCTATACAGTTCATTTAACAATGTTATGCAATTTGCTAGTTCTTGAAAGTTATTATTGTCAACTATTAGGATATAGAGAAATGAGAGCTAATAGTTAATTATTACAATCGAACTTGTAGTCATATTAGATGTTTTCAAGGTTAAGCAGATATATATTTTAGATAGACATGTCATCTTCAAACCCTTCAGAAATCTGTAGAATATGGCATTTAAAATATTTTAATAACTTAGATTTTTGTCTTTTTTATGACGATGAGTCATGTCATCTCCTGGCAGTACCAATCTGCTTCAGAGAAGACATAGGCATTGAAGAGACGACATATGGAGTTAACTTTCACATGGCAAAAGTTAGCCACTGGGCAAGAAAGTGCCCTTGCATTGACTGCTGACAGTATGCTGTTCAAAATCGATAGGCAGTACACAAAATAAAGGACTACTGATCCTTGCCAAGACAAGTATGATTGCAGCTTTAGCAACAGGCATCCTCTGAGGCTAAGACAATATGGCACCATCGCTGAAGTGGCTTTGCAATCCAGAAAAGGTACAGTGCCTCTTCCTGATGGCTCCTGGTGTACAATGGAACAGCAGCTGGAATAGCTATTCTTGGAAGAATAACTAGGCTGATGGAGTCTGGCCTCTCAATGATAGATTGGCGGTTAATAAAGAAGATGAAACCACCCACAAGCTGAGAAAAATGGGAAGCCAAATTCCAAAAATCACCAGCAATTTCCAGAGTTTGAAATCCTGAATCATGACAGTACACTGGTGGAATTCAAGTTTATCTGATACTTGGAATACTCACACCAAATTGGGGATCAAGCTGTAGACCTTGAGTACATCCTGCTTCGCAAATGTGTCTATCAGATACGCTAAGCCTATGGGCTGAAGATGATGTCCCAACATTTCCAAGAAACCTCAGGTGACTCTTCAGGCAGCTGGCTGTCTCTATAAACTCACATTTTTTGGAAGTCACTTGTTTGCACTTCCTGTTTTACTAGGTAATATTATTTCCTTCTCGGGTTTCTGAGGGAGTTGAAGATTAGATAGTTATAGTTTTTCTTAAGAAATTTCAGAAAAGAAACTCACCAAGAAGTGTTAAGTATGTAAGTTTGAAAGACATGTAAGTTTGAAAGACATCATAAGATAGTTTTCTGTTAGTAATATGTTAGGATAGAAAGTGAATTAGGTATATTTAGGACTCACCAAAATAGGATAGATAATGGAGTATTTTCTCTGAATTTCTCAAATTCAAATGGACTAGACATTGTTGATGTATTAATTTCTTGTATATATTGTATATAGTTATTGTACTAATTATATATAGTTTTTCTTATATTAGTTATAACTTTTTTATTTTTATATTTTTATTTTTTATTTAGACAAAAAGGGAAATGCAGTGATATTTTATCTGTGTCCCCCCAAAAAATTTATCTGAAGATCAGAGGAAAATGGTCAGCCAGCTGCTAGTAGTAAAAACAAAAGTCATGCAATGTTAGCACACGCCCTTAAATCCATCTGGTTCTCTGTGAGTCCAAGGTCACACTAGGGAACAAGTTGGAAGGTGGTGGCACATGCCTTTAATCCCAGCATCAGCCATAGAGTTCTGGAGGTCTGTGCAGACAGACAGGAAGCAATGTAACTTGGTGGGGAGAGGAAATGAGTTAGCAGAATGGACAGGCATAAAAAGCCTGCTTAGACAAGAAGTCACTCTCTGTTTGCTTCACTCTCTTTGGAAGCAGCGGCATTGGTGAGGTGAGGCTAGCTGGTGGCTTGTTCCTAATTCCTCTGATCTCTGTCAGATTTTCACCCCTATTTCTTGCTCTGTGTGTTTATTAATAAGATCATTTAGAAATTTGTCTTACATCTCATTATAATGTAGGTTTTATTACCTTTTCCTTTATTTACAACTGATTATTAAAATATATGACACTCATGAGTTATTGAAGTAGAAGATAGTTTTAATAACTAACTCAACCTCTCATCTAATGTGTAGTCTACTATTACTTGTATGTGTCTTTCTTTGTTACAGTATACTCTTAAATATCACAGAACTTTCTTGTGAATGGTTGGTCATAAAGAACTTCTATGATTTTATATGGGCTTTAGTCTGCTTAAGGCATAGTATACAACATAAAAGATAATCGCTACAACAATAGTGAAAATTAGAGTTTGATGAGTCTTAATGTGTGCCTAGCACTGTAGGAATACATTACAGGCATCACTATTTTTTAATTCTCATAAATTGACAATAAAGTGGTATTAGTATCATCCAAGTTTTACTGACACAGAAGGTAAATTTAAGCCTTTTGAAAACACTGCTACACTAAGAAATAACAGACAACACTGTATTTTGATAAGTTGTAGTCTTCTGCAATGAGCATTGTTGCAAAGAGAAATTTCCTGGATGAGTAGACAACTACACTTATCTGTGAGTATAACCATAAATATTAATGTAGTTAGGGATTATGCTGGTTTAGTAAAGTGACAGTTGTAGGCTCTCCTCTATGGCTTATGGGGCCACAACCCTAGATGCAGAATTGCAGGCTAGAATGATACTGAGAGCATAAGAAGTAGTTGTCTCCAAGAATGACCAGACCAATTGGTTATCCAGTACCAAACTTACTGATAACTGATTCCTTGAAAAAACAGAGAAAGTTGTGTTCATCATGACATCATTCCTAATGTTCAGTGACAAGTCTTTTGAAATTTCCATTGTATGATATTTGAGCTGAAGTTGACAACTGCCCATCATACATCTGTGAGCACTCTAGACGTCTTTATAGAAGTCACATATTTGATATTTTCTCATCTTTTGTATTGCCATGGATAAAGATGGAGTAAACTAGAAGTAAGATGAGTCAGTATAGTAAACTTCATGGCAAAGAAGCTTAACTTTGAATATTTTTGTCCCTCCCCAAATTCATATGTTGACACATAATGCTCTATATAATGCTGTAAGAATGAAAATGGTTTGTGAGGAAGTGCTTAAGTAGTGCAGGCTCAAGCTTAGTAAATGAGATTGATACCATTATTCATGAGGTCCTAGAAAATGGTTTTCCTTTACTGCCATGTAGAGATATAGAAAAGACACCATATGTGAGCAAAGTTCCTCAACAGACACTGAATCTGCTGGTGTATTGATCTTGGATTTCCAAGCTCTAGAACAACAAATAGTGCATTTGTATAGTTTGTGAATTACCCAGTCTCAAATGTTTTGTTGTGGAAGGCACAACTAAAACAGATATGGGACTAAAGAGATAACTCAGGAGTTCAGAGCATCTGCTGCTATTTCAGAGCACCAGAGTTCAGTTCCATCATTGGGCAGCTCATGACCACCTGTTATTCCAGGTCTGAGGGATTCCACACTCTCTCTGGGCCTCTGAGGGCACCTACACCTAC
>LZPO01034959.1:50542-69657 GCA_001675575.1 Neotoma lepida
TTTTTTTTATTGTTGTTGTTTTTGTTTTTAAGATTTATTTATTATGTATACAGTGTTCTGCCTGCATATATGCCTGCAGGCCAGAAGAGGATACCAGATCTCATTACAGATGGTTGTGAGCCACCATGTGGTTGCTGGGAATTGAACTCGGGACCTCTGGAAGAGCAGCCAGTGCTCTTAACCACTGAGCCATCTCTCCAGCCCCTTACAGTTTTTGCACCATGTTTATTTTCCTTCAGCTTATGTGGACAGTAAGTTGATTTTACTCCTGCAACTACACAAACTTCCAATAGTACTTTAGCAATACCTAGGCACATCTCTGTAAAATAGCATGCTTGGGCAGGTATAAACTCAAATATCATATACCAAAGGATGATTTTGATTATTGGCTTTTAAACAAATATACACCTAATTACTAAGTATAATGATGAATATGTGGAACATTAAATATTTCACTAATATTTTATGGAATTAGAAGGATGGCTCAGCATTTAAGAATGCTTGCTACTCTTCCAGAGGACCCAAGAAGGCTTCCCAGCACACAAGTTGGGTGGCTCACAACTTTCTGTAATATAGCTCCAGGTGATCTGACACTCTTTCCTAGCCTCTATAGGCACCTCCACACATACATACATATACACAGATGCACACATTCACATAAATAAAACTAATGTAAACTTTTAACATTATGACTTTTATCTTATTAATATAGTAAATTTTACTTGTGTGTGTTCTGGTTTACAGTTCAAGCACCTATGACAACTACAGAGAAATTCACTATTCAGATGACTAAGGGAAAGTGAATCAATGGGCTAGGAAAGACATATTATTGTAATACTGTACCATTAGGCAATATATATTTCACTGTCTATAAGCTGGTATTTGCTATATTGATTGCTATGATAAAAAATTGATAAATACTAATGTGAGTAGTTATTTGCGCATTGAAATTTTTGTAATATAGTTTTTTATTTTATTTTAAACTTACCAAGAGTTTCCTTTAAAATTGTTCTTAAATAGTGACTTAACTAGAATCCAAGTCTGGGAAGACTGGGATTACCTAAGTGTAACCCTACATATCATATTTTGTTAATGTCATTTAGCACTATGTCAGTTTGAATTTCAGACACAAGAACATACTCATATCCTTTGCAACTGATGGAATGGTGGTATGCATCTTACTTCACAGGTAGGACTCTTGAAATTACTACCCAGTATGTTTTAAAAAGCACCTCAAACTACCTATTAATTAGAATATGAATATTTTCATAGTTCTTCCTAGAAAAATGAGTATTTGAAATCATGAATGATGTTATTGTACACAAGTGTTTGCACGTATATCATATATGCAGAACCATACACACAACAGTGTATTAAATAAGATAACAACATCTGCTACATGTAGAATGATTAGAAAAGATTATTGTTTAAAAGTCTACCCTAATTTCATTACATGTTATGTGAAAAAGTAATGTGGGTATATGTGATTTTTCCTTATTGAGTAGTGATTAAAATATGGGATAGAAAGGAGCTGAATAGGTTCTCCTGTCTTTCCTGTCCTTCTGAAAAGGCTCACCATGGTAGTAGTTCTATGATATTGCTTGCTGATGAATAAGAGTACTCATAGGACTCATCTCTGGTAATTGGTAACCTGAACGTCACCATTTAGTACTTCAAGGAAGAAAGATTATGATTTATTTTTAGTGGGCGTCAGGATAGTTCTCTCCTTTTATATAATTTAATCTCAATTTTAATGTTCTATACACAGTAGTAAACACAAGATGATTATTGAAATGAACATATCACCAGCATATAATTATTTATCACCAAAACAGTTGTTCATATAAAAATCCAAGTGTTTGAGTGCTTGGCCTTAAACAAGGAATATTAAGAAAGAAGACAAAGAAAGAATGTTAGAACCAGAGGATTATGTATTTTGCTGGAAAAAATTGTCTCCTGGACATGACAAGGTGGCTGTTGTACTCAATAACTCACTGCAGCTGTGGTTACCTGCACATGATCATGGGCATTAGTTTTTCATCATGGATGTGGGAGGGTCCATGAAGCCCTATCTCTCTCTGAGTTGATAGTTAAAGATTTTTGGGGAGAGGATGCCACTTTCTTCAATGATATATACAATTGTGAATTCCCCCTGTTCTAGTAATAACTTCACACACAAATGTAATAAATTCTTATTCAATCTACTTGGACATACACACACACACACACACACACACACACACACACACACACAAAGGATCTCTCTCTCTCTGAAAGGCAGAAGAGAAATTCATAGGAAGAAGAACTTTAGCATTAGAAAGAGAAGGAATGAGAAAGTAGAATGGGGATGTAAATATGAAAATACATATATACGTATGTGAAACTGTCAAAGAATAAGAAATTAATTAAATACATTTTAAATTAAAAGATAGAAAACTTACGACTTTTGCTTCTGGCTAAGATAGGATGACAGGACCCACATTCAACTTCCAACTTGAAACATTATCTGTCAAGACTAGCACCCATGTACAAGGAAACATGTGTATCTGAGGAAAGGAAATCAAGGAAGCTGAGGAATATAATGGTTGCAAATTATATTGGTAAGAGTTTCTAGGTAGCTTTTATGTTTTCTTTATGGAGGTAACAAAGAAATATAAAAGACAATAACTAAATGTCGAGGGAAGCTAGGGAAGTGGAAATTAATAGGACATCTGCTAAAGATCAAAGATTTGGATAGATAAACACACATTAACAGAGTGTATTCAAGTATTCTGTAGAATATATTTATGAGCATACAATCCCTGGAATTGAAAACAAACAACCTGACAAAGAATTGGAAAGAGGAACAATTTCCATCAGCCAGACTGGAAACAGTCATCATCCATGGGGTATTAAACAGAGAACTCAGAAAAGTTGCCTCAATGGTAAGCAATAATTAGCCTTATTCTGAACATTTCAAGTGCCATTTAACAAATTTTAAAAAATAAAAAAATTAACTGTTTCCAAGTAACTCAACTACATCTGAGAACAAAGCTCAAGAATATTTATAGAATTATGATAAGATACATTAACCAACAGTTAATCAATTCTGAGGAATGCAAAACAACAGACCATAAATTCTACAAAGAAGATGAAAATCATCATTCAAAAAGCTATCCAGACATAACACTGATGAAAGAATTAGGAGATAAGGGCATTGAATGTATTGCATAAATATTATATACTTTTTAAAGGCAAGAAATAGATGCTATAAAAATCCACAAGTTATTCTAAGTGAAGTAGAAAATGCATGGGATAGATGAAAGGCCAATTAGACATTGCAGAAGATAAGCTAATATAAGGATTTCACTTTCCGTCCCTAAAACCTATGTGATAAAAAATAGGAATGGTGGCACATACCATTATAATCCAAGTTCTGGGGAAACAGAGATAAATGGACTCATTGGGATTGCAAGCTAGCTTTACAGTCTAGTGCTGTGGGATGTCCTTCTGTATACTGTGAAAGTGAGTTGTTGTCATTGTTAATAATAAATCTGATTGGCTGGAAGCCGGGTAGAAAGTATGGGTGGGACAACCAACTAAGGAAGGGAAGAAAATAGTGGAGTTGGCCAGATGCCATCCAGCTGTGGAGAAAGTAAGATGTGTAGAAAATGAGGTAACAAGCCACAAACCATGTGACAAAACATAGATAAGAAATATGGGTTAATTATAAGAGCTAACTAGTAATAAGCCTGAGCCACTGACCAAGCATTTACAATTAATATAAGTCTCTGAGTGATTATTTGGAAGTAGCTATGGAATAAGACCAGACAGAGAGAAACTTCCACTTACATATGGCTTTCCAACATGTTGCCCATACATTCACATAGAGCCTGAGAAAGCTTTAAAAAAAAAGAGTTCTAGAACACATAAATAGAGCCAAAAACAGCTTCATACTTGTGACTCTCATGTGGGCCATGGTACAGAGACACTGCAGGGACATGTGGGCTTGAGGTACAACATGGCAGGTTCCCGCCCATGGTACATAGAGGCATCTCCAAGCCACCAAAACAAGGCTGGATGGTACTTTAGGGTTCCTGCTTCACAGAAGAAACTGACAGACATTCTGCAGGACACAAAGGAAAGTGACTGATGAACTTTGCCAATATAGGTGGGACAGTTTTTCAAATTTCCTGCTTCACTAAAAAGCCTGCCTGATACCCTAGGCCTATAGGCTGAAGACTGATGCCCTAACCTTACAGAAGAACTTTGGGTCACTGTACAGAAAGCCAGATGTCTCTGCAATTTCTAGAGTTTTGGAAGTAGCTTGCAATGCACTTCCAATTTACTCAGGTAATATTATATCCTTCTGGGGACTTTGATGGAGTTGAAGACTAGATATAATTATAGTTTTCATTAATTATGATAAAAGGTAAATTAAATATGAAACTTTAGACTCACAAATATAGGATAGATGATAGAATATTTTCTTTAATTTTGCCAAATACAAATAGACAGGATATTGCAACTGCTTATTTGATAATTGTTTTTGTTATATATAATTTTACTATGTTAAAGTTAAAATCTTCCTTTTTGATTAGACAGAAAGGGGAAAATGCTGTGGGGTGTCCTTCTGTATGCTATGAATGTGAGTTGTTCTCATTGATTATAATAAAGCTGATTGGCTGGTAGCCAGGTAGGAAGTCTGGCCAGGACAACCAAACTAAGGAAGGGAAGAGAGCAGTGGAGTCAAACAGATGCCAGCCAGCTGCTGAGAAAGCCAGTTGTGTAGAAAATGAGGTAACAAGCCTCGAACCTCATGGCAAAGCATAGATAAGGAATATGGGTTAATTTAAATGTAAGAGCTAGCTAGTAATAAGCCTGAGCCATCAGCAAAGCATTTATAATTAATATAAGCTTCTGAGTGGTTATTTGGGAACTGATGGACAGGAGAGAACTTTCCATTTATAGTCTAGCCTACTTTGATGAGTTCTAGGTAAGTTAGAGAGTCAGCATAAAAAAATAAGGTGACCCTCGTTATCTAGCCTCTCTGAGGCTGTGGATTGTAGATTGGTTATCCTATACTTTACTTCTAATATCCTCTTTTGAGTGAGTATATACCATGTCTTTGTGCTTTTATGAATAATGCTGCTATGAACATAATTGAGCAAGTGTCCTTGTGGTATGATTGATCATTCTTTGGGTATATGCCCAAGATTGGTATAACTGGGTCTTGAGGTATATTTATTCCCCATTTTCTGAGAAGTCACCATACTGATTTCCAAAGTGGCTGTATAAGTTTGTACTCCTACCAACAGTGGAGGAGTGTTCCTCTTACTCCACATCCTTTCCAACATAAGGCTGTCACTAGTGTTTTTGATCTTAGCCGTTCTGACAAGTGTAAGACAGTATCTCAGAGTCATTTTCATTTGCATTTCCCTGATGTCTAAGGATGTGGAGCAATTCCTTAAGTGTCTTTTGGCCATTTGAGATTCTTCTGCTGAGAATTCTTGGATTTCCCTGGGAAGGGGAAATAGAAGAGATCTCCTAGGTAAATTGAGGGTGGGAGTGGGAGGGATGGAGTGATGGGAACTTGAAGGAATGGGTTGGGGTTTGGCAGGCTGAGTGTGGTGGGTTGGGAGCAAGAGGGAGGGGAGAGTAACTAAAGAGATGTCTTGATGGGTGCATCATTTTGAGGTTTGGAAGAAACCTGGTGCCAGAGAAATCCTCAATAATCCACAAGGATGATCCCAGATTAGACTCCTAGCAATAGTGGAAGAGGATACCCGAACTGGCCATCTACTGTAATTAGATTGGTGACTACCATAATTGTCATCAGAGATACTCTATTAACTAATTGAAGCAGATACAGAGATCCACAGCCAAGCACTGGGCTGAGCTCCAGGAGTCCTCTCAAATAAAGGGAGGAGGGATTGTATGAGCCGGGGGAGTCACAACGAGAGAACCCACAGAGACAACTGACCTGAGCTCTTGAGAACTCATGGACTCTGGACCAACACTTAGGAAATCTGCATGGGACTGACTTAGGCCCTCTGCATATGTGTGACAGTTGTATAGCTTGATCTATTTGTAAGACTCCTAGCAGTGAGATCAGGACTTTTCCCTGGCACTTAACTGGCTTTTGGGAAACTCTTCCCCATGCTGGATACCCTGCCTAACCTTGGCTCAAGGGGAGGAGCTAGGTCTTGCCTCAGCTTGATGTGCCCTGCTTTGTTCAAGCCCATGGGAGGCCTACCCCTTTTGTAATGGAGAAGAAGGGGGACAGGAGGAGAGGAGGGAGGGAAAACTGTGTGTAGTGGATAGCTATTTTGGCTTTTGGCTATGGGACGGCCCCTTTAGGACAACAGGTAACCAGGACACCTGCCTAAGACCTCCGCCTAGGGCATGGTTCACGGGTAGCCCCTTAAAAATTTGGGATGTCTACGTGACCTGTCTGCTCCTGCCTCTTCTGGATCACTTTAGGTCTCGGAAGACAGACTAAAGACTGAGCCAGATTTCTCAGCTGGATTGTGTCGCTTTCCTGTCCATTCCTGTACTCGCTCCCTCCCCCTTTTTCGTAAGTTGTTTTTAAAATAAAGCTATCTTGATAAAATATAAATAATTGGGCTGGCCATCTAATTAGCATAATATCTGGCACCCATCACGTGGGGCCCCCACCATCTGCCCCTCTTACGAGACAGATTCTCAGAGTGTGTTACACAAAACACTGCACCCTAGCTGAGTCATAGATCTGAGTTTGGCCTCAGTGTAGCACGGGTGCTCTGCCCACCAACTGAGCACATGTTAACAGTTTCCATTGGTGCTCAGTTAACAGAGAGCAGCCGATATATCTCGGGCTGTACATTTTAACAGTCACTGTTTACGGCCGCGATTTCACTCCATACTAGAGCCTGCAGCCAGAGAGAGAGTAACAGATCTCTTGTGAGCCACCATGTGGTTGCTGGGAATTGAACTCAGGACCTCTGGAAGATCAGCCAGTGCTCTTAACCTCTGAGCCACTGTGGTTGGTATATAAAATAAATGAAAAGAAATAAGATGGATGGGTGCCTGATGAATGTCACCAGAGAGGCTCTCCCCTGGCCTACACACACACACACACACACACACACACACACACACACACCATCACAAAAGATAAAATTAGTAAACTTGAAGATATAGAGCTAGAAGCTGCCCAAGTTGAATAAAATACAGAAAATATTTAAGATTGAAAGGGCATCTGAGAGTTTTGGAACAAATAAATGCAATTTGAGTTCCTGACAGGAGGAACAGAAAAAAAAAAAAGAAGAAATAATCGTCCAAATTTTATGAAAAATATAGTCCCACAGACTCAACCTGCATGATATCCCAGCACATATTTCTTTGGAATTATGTTCTAACCATTGGATGGAGTAAAATCACAATTTACTCCATCAGGACTTTAGGAATTCTGGCATAAAGTTTTTAAAATCACAGATAGAGAGTTTTTGTTGAGAATCTACTGTTGCTTCCCTACCATGTCTCTGTATCACTGGTTCTGTGACTGCTATACTAGGTAGAAAAAAGAAAAAAAGAATTATACACCTAATATATTATATATATAATATATGTACACATATAATAATATATTGTAGTAGATAGTTGTTTAGGTTTTGGCATTGGGACACTACCCCTACAGTGACAACAGGTAAATGCTACACCTGCCTAAGACCTATAGTATATTAGGTATAATAATATAATATATATTATATATATATATAATATAGTATATTAGGTATATAAGGTGAAGAAAGAAAATAAAGTCATTCTAAAATCCTCCCTATCCTCTCCTCTCTAGATCCCCTGAGCAGAGCTGATGATATGTTTGGTGGGACATTCTCTTAACTCCTTTCTAACTTATATGTGGTAAAGGCCAGGAAACTACCTTTTCATGGCTAGTTCCCACATATTTTAGGCATCTAGTATTAAAATTGTCTATTCTAGTTATCTATCAAGTTATTACTGTGAGATAGATATTTCTGTCTATTGGTGGAAATCATGGAATATGACATAGGCTATGATCCTTGATCTGATAAAATGTTTCTCAGGAACCAAATTGGCATGCTATCATCAGATGCAGTTCATTATATTACTTTATATACCATTGCATAAAATCTAGTCCAGATTTAATGTTTGTGCTCATAAGAACCCACTGGTATTTCCTAGGGTGACAAGCATCAATCCAATGTGGCACAATCTTTGTCTGTGATCATATTTCACATATCAATCTCCATCTCTGTGTCTCTATATCTTTTGTGGCAGACATCACAATATTTATTTGCCATCTCTACTTGATACTTGTTCACAGTATCTAATTTTTTCACAGTCCTAGGAGGGTACTCAAGTAAGAAAACTAGAATTCCCACTTGTCAATCCCACTCATCTTCCAAACCTGGAACAGATTTCTGCTGAAAGACATCAGTACATTTAACTTCATTGTATTTTATTAAATCATATAATGATTTACATAGGGCTATGTATCATACTGGCTTCCATTTAAAAAGCCTGTTTTCCAATACTCTCTGCCTGACCACATGGCCAGGCAGTTGCCCACTCTGTAGGAGCCAGAAAAACACAAATATAGGGGTTTTGTCTTTGATAAATTTTCTACCAATATTGAGAAAACAGCTTGCTAGTAAACTCACTAAGATGATTTAATTTTTATTTTATTAAAGCAGCAGCTTTCCAAAAGGATTTTACCCTTTCATCTAGAACTGCAATCAATAAACAAAGCAGCTCTTTGGTGGTCTGTGAAGCACTATTGTTAAGGCACTAAGTGATGATAAAATTCAGTAGCTACTTATGAGGATTTAAATAAGTCATAAGGGGAAAGGGGTCCTTATTGTACCTCCTGCTTTGGCTCTCTTGATAGCTTGATCCTTCATAAACACTTTTTACTTTATTATGGAACTCCTATGGACTTTCATTTCATGATTAAAGTGTCTATTGGACATTATCCAAAAAAATCATAGGTTTCAAAATTATTTATGTTTTTGATTATAATTAAAACAAGTAGCTTACCCCTGAAATGGAAAATTTGTAATCAATTCTACAGGGCCTCTTTTTACTGTAATACTACAGCTAGACAAAACTACCACAATATAGAAAATATTCTTTATGAAAATAAGTGTAAAATACTCAAAATGAAAATAAGGACATCAAATTTAGGAATATATAAAAAGGATCATACCACATTACAAAGTGATATATCAACATCCCAAATGAAGTCAAATAAATATATCATTTTAAAAGAATAAGATACAAAAAAACACATGATCATGTCAGTAGGTGCACAAAATGCATTTGCCATATACCATTACATTTAAAGATAAAAATACCACAATTTGGATATAAGAAAACTTTGTAAGCCTTGTAAAAATAAAAATATTTACTAATAACCATGAATTGACATCACAATTAATGGTGAGAGAAAGAATGCTGTCTTTTTAACAAGTATATGATGAACATGACTTCTCTTCACATGTCTATTTACAATTCAATTGAACTAGCCACAATGTGTAGATATGAAAGAACACAACTATGTATATTGTTTTATCCTTTTATTGAAAATAGATTTTCTCATATAATATATCCTGATTTCAATTTCCCAACTCTCTACTCCTCCCAGTTCCTCTCCACATTTCCTCCCCTCCAGATCTACTTCTTTTCTGTCTCTCATTAGAAAAGAACAGGCTTCTAAGAGATAACAACAAAATAAAATATAATAAGAGAAATCAAAAAACATCACATCAAAGTTGTACAAGGCAAATCAACAGAAGAAAATGTGTCCAAGAGAAGGCACAAGAATCAGAGACACACTTGTTCACACACTAAACTGAAAGCTATAATATATACACAGAGGACCTGGTACAGACCTGTGCAGATCCTGTGCTTGCTGCTTAAGTCTCTGTGAGGTCATATGAGTTTTTCTCAGTTGATTTAGAGGGACTTGTTTTCCTGATATCCTCCATATCCTCTGTCTCTCATACTCTTTCTGCCTCCTCATCCTTGGGGGTACCCTGTGTTCTGAGGGGGAAAGATTTGATGGGGACATCCGATTGAGAATTGAATGTTCAAAGATCTCTCTCTCTCTCTCTCTCTCTCTCTCTCTCTCTCTCTCTCTTTGGGTGTGTATGTATGTAATGTGGATACTTGTTCTCATCTACTGCAGGAGTCTGGCTTTCTGATGATGGCTGTGCAATACACCGATCTATAAGTATAGAAGATAGCATTGGAAATCATTTCATTGTTACTTTTTTAAAGACCAGTAGAATTTGGTTTTACCCTAGGTCTCTGGGTTATCTAGTCTCTGGTTTTTGGTCACTCAAGCAGTGTATGATAAAGATAGCCAGAATCTGGGAAAAACACTACATCCGGCATGAGGTATCTGAGGGAAAAGAACTATGTACACTATGCTCTTATGTCTGTTAACTTTATTCCTCTAAGACAAAACTCTATATCTATACAGCTACAGTTCAGTCCAGGCATTTAGGGCAGTAATAGATCTAGATACACTGTCTGTCTACTTTATTTCTCTGGGATGAAATCCTGTCTACATAGTTTCAGTTCTGTCCTGACACTCAGTTCCTCTTTGTCCCTTCTATCACTGACCTCTCATAGTCCTGCTAACAACTAAGCTCTTATGCTATTAGTGTCATCTTCATCTCCTGCACCTTTGTCCTCCATCTTTCCTTGCTCCTTACTCCTGGCCCTCAGAAAACTCTACAAGAAGTCTGTCTTACCCTCCACAGAAACTCTGTCCTCTCTCCTCTCTGGCCATGCGGTTCTGTCTGTTCTACAGAAAATGCCTGTCTTCTTCCCCTAGCCACACAGTTCTGCCTTCTTACTCTTCCCCCTACCACTCCACCTGGATATGTAAAAGCCTCCTTTGATCTGAGTCAATTGCTCTGGAGTGCCACTGAGCCTGGGGGCCTAGATATTTGAGCTGTATTTGCACAAGAAACAAAGGCTATGCATCTACCCTGCTGTTGATCCTGACTACATGACCTTAAGCAACTACTGGCCAGAGCGGGGAAACTCTCACACACACATTCTATGGGAATATGAGCACAAGAAATTCACAGCAAGGCACAGTTGAATATTAAGCCGTGTAACACCAAATAGTCCTTGCTAGATGGCTTTCCTACTTGACTGGCCCTTGGCCCTGGTCAAGGTATGGCTTAGTGTACACAGCTGGACTTCTATTTCATATGGTTCTCCACAGTATGATATGGGCCTTAATGAAGGACCCTCATTTAAAAATAGGACCCTCACTCAAAAATAATATTAAACAGCCTCTGCTTGAATTAAAAAGAATTCGAGCTTCCAGGTAATGCTGACAAGAGGCTCCAGAAATTGAAACATTACAAAGTCACAAAAGTCAGGATGCCCGGAGGGCTATCTGAAAGCAACTGATTAACCGCTGAATGTCCCAGCCCTGGAGATAGCTGATAGGACAAACAACAGGTTAACCTAAAAGTAATCAGAGATAAGCCCATCAAATGAAGGATCAGCAAATGTAGAAATTCCTAAGAGTAAGCTAGTAAAAATTGAACCTGTACTATCCCCCTCCCCTTTGAGAAATTTTGGGGTTTTGCCCTTAAAAGCTAGGCTCACAAAGAGAGAGCAGTTCTCCTCCCTGCCTGGTTTCAGCGTGGTGCTGCGGACAAGAATTCCGAGCTAGCTTGTATTACACATGTGCTGAATAAACCTTGCTGTTGCATTCTGGACATCCTCAGTCTCCGGTGGTCTTTTTGGGGGTCCCAAATCTGGGCATAACACTTAAGTCAAATCAGATATTAGTTGGCTACTCCCACAAGATTTGTGCCACCATTGCCCTAGCATATTTTGCAGGCCAGACAGCATTGTAGGTCAAATAGTTTGTGGTGGATTGGTCTTTACAGTTCTCTTTTTGTAGCCTGCAGAGTACCTTCTCCTACCAAAGACACTAGAACATATGGAGTAAGATTCTATGTACATACCAGCTTGACATTGTTGTACCTGCATTGTGAGTCCCACCCGGGCAAAACTACCACAAGAGCTGATCTCTGATGCAAGAACAACAGGTTTCTTTATTCAGGTCCTGGCCAGGGACTTCGTCCCAACTTCTTGTTACAGTGAGAGACGGAGAAAGCCCCAACACTTATTTCAAGGGGGTTTTTATAGGAAAGGTGTACATGCAGAGGACTACATATCAAGGGGTCTAGGGGTGAGGTAGTTCTTTGAAGTTACTAGCTGAATTATAAATGTGAAATTACTAGTGGCTGACAGGATGTAGGGTATCTACAGAGACATAAATTTTTTACTCCCTAAATCTTGTTCTTTACCAAGTCCAGGATATATACATTTAGATTTATTGTTCAAGCTCCATCCCCACAGAGTTCAATTCTTGGTCAACTAAATCTGTTATTCCCCATACCCTGCTTTTCCAGGTCCAGGATAGATTTATTGTTCTGACCTTATTTTCACACTTAGTTTAAACTTTGGTCAGCTCTAAAACTGCTGGTCAGAAAATACCTTTAGAAGCAGGCGGTGTGTGTGGGGGGAGGCATCTCTCAAGAGGGCTACTGATTTTCCCCTTTCAACATCTCTATATACAATGAGTTATGTGAGTGTTGTTTTCAGCAATAGGGCCTTGCTGCCAATTTGTGGAGAGTAACCTATAGTCTTGGCAATGACCTGGGTTGTTTGGAGATTTCCATGGAACCCCTTTAGTCAACAATTCAATTGGACAGAACCCAGTCACAGTATTGGAAGTTTCATTTGGTGAGAGGAGATGACTAGTTGGGACTCTGTCTCCCCCATTACTTGGAGACTTCACTGGGATCACCTTCATGTATTATAGGGAGTTTCCACTGCTCTAGGTTTCTATACCATCCCTCAAATACCCCTCAATTCTAGCTGTCTTTCCATGCATTCTCTCCCTCAAACCCATTTCTCCTACCCCTCCCCACCTGATCCTCCCATTCTGCTCCCAGTCCACCCATAAAATCTATTGTATCTTTGCCCAGTTCCTTCCTCTATACCTAACCTCTCCGTGTTTTTAAACTGTAGCTTGATTATCATGTATTTAATGGAGAGTTTCCATTTATAAGTGAGTACATACCAAGTTTGTCTTTCTGAGTCTGGGTTACCTCACTCAAGATTGTAGTCGAAAATTTTCTCCAGTCCTGGCTGAATCAAAGAAACTTCTGGCTACACAGAGTGACTTTTTTTTCTAGTTCCATCTGTTTGCCTGAAAATTTCATGATGCCATTTTTTTAAAGTAGTTGAGTAATAACATTGTGCAAATGTACCACATTTTCTTAATCTATTCTTTGGTTGAAGGGTATCTAGGTTGTTTCCAGTTTCTGGCTATTATGAATAAAGCTGCTTTGAACATAGTTGAGCAACTGTCCTTGTAGTAGGATGGAGTATCTTTTGGGTATATACCCAAGAGCAGTACAGCTGGGTCTTGAGGTATATAGATTCCTAATTTCTGAGGAACTGCTACATTAATTTCCATAGTGGCTGTATAAGTATTCACTCCCACCAGTAGTGGAAGAGTGTTTTTCTTGCTCCACATCCTTGCCAGCAGGAACTGTCACTTGTGTTATTGATCTTAGCCATTCTGACAGGTATAAGTCAAAATCTCAAAGTAGTTTTGATTTGCATTTCCCCAATGGCTAAATATTGAACATTTCTTTAAGTGTTTTTCAGCCATTTGAGATTACTCTTTTGAGAATTTTCTATTTAGATGTGTACCCCAGTGTTTAATAGGGTTATTTGGGTTTTTATCATATCTAGTTTCCTGAGTTCTTTATATATTTCACCTGGTGATATATTGCGTACTCAAAAAACCTTGTCTGAGGATCAGAGGACAGAGCTAGCCACTAGATTAGACATAGAGGCCAGACAGTGATGGCACACACCCTTACTCCTATCACTCAGGAAACAGAGATCCATCCAACTAGATCTCTGTAAGTTCAAGGTCACACTGGAAACAGAGTCAGGCATAGTGGCACACACCTTTAATCCCAACATTTGAGATCTCATGCCTTTGCTTGGGAAGCATACATGCCTTTAATCCCAGGAAGTAATATGGCAGGGCACAGAAAAGTATATAAGGTGTGAGGAAGCAGGAACTCTCTTGAGGCTGAGGATTTCATAGAGGTAAGCTCATGGCTGGCTTGTTTTGTTTCTCTGATCTTTCAGCTTTCATCCTAATGTCTGGCTCCTAGTTTTCTATTAATAAGACCTTTTAATGATACTTCTATGGAATGTGGAGTTGGTAAAGAATTTTTATCAATTCTGTAAGCTGCCACTTTGGCCAAATGATGGTATCCTTTGCCTTACAGAAGCTTTTCAGTTTCATGAGGTCCCACTTAATAATTGTTGATCTTAGTTCCTGAGCTATCAGTGTTCTATTCAGAAAATCTTCTCTTGTGTCAATGCATTCAAGGCCATTCCCTACTTTCTCTTCTATCAGATTAAATGTATCTTGTTTATTTATTTTTAGGGTCTTTGATCCACTTGGACTTTAATTTTGTGCAGGGAGGTAAGTATGGATCTTTGCATTCCCCTACATGCAGTCATCTAGTTTGACCAGCACCATTTGTTGAAGATGCATTCTTTTTTCCAGTTTGTATTTCTGGCTCCTTTATCAAAAATCAGATGTCCACAGATGTGTGGATTTATGTCTGGTTCTTCCAGTCAATTTCATTGATCAACAATGAAAGAGTTTCTAAATAGACAAGTTTATAACACTAAGTACCTACATAAAAATGCTGGAGAGATCACATATTAGTAGCTTAACAGCACACTTTAAAGCTCTAGAACAAAAAGAATAAATAACCTCAAAAAGGAGTGAATGACAAATAATCAAACTCAGGCCTGAAATCAGTAAAATAGAAACAAACAAGCAAACAAGCAAACAAAAAACCAATACAAAGAATCAATGAAGTTCCCGGGAATCCACAAGGATGATCCCACCTTAGACTATTGGAAATAATTGAGAGGGTGCCTGAACTGGTCTACTCCAATGACCACTTGGATGAATACCCTAACTGTCATCATAGAGCCCTCATCCTGAGACTGATGGGGGCAGATGCAGAGAACCACAGTCGGGCATCAGGCCAAGCTCCAGGAGTCCAATCGATGGGAGAAATTGTGCCTTCTATGAGCAAGGGACAACGAGATCATAATGGGAAGGTGTACAGAGTACACCTGCAAGTGTTAAAGCTCTCCAATGCAAGTGTTATTTCCCCAATGCAAGTGTTACAGCTCTGCTCTGGTGGGGGAAGGTTCCCATAATGCAACTGTTACAGCTCTGAAGGGAAAGGTATCTTAACAGTCTGGAGCCAAGGAATACCACTGTCACACAGCACAATAAACCTCACACAGGAGAGTTATTGGGAGGGAAGAAACCAAGAGAGTGGCTTACTCTGCTTGTGTAGAAACAGCAGAAAACTGAATGGAAGACAGGGATTATATAGTGTTTCATGTGGGCAGAGCTTTCCAGGGTGGGCATTTCCAGGGTGAGGATTGGTGGATTTACAAGTCTAGAGCTTGGTTGCCTGCTTCTGGATGGGCTGGGTTACTTATGGCTAGAGTGCTCTGTGGGTGAAGACTGACAGTTGGAGGTCCTCAGGGTTTGGGCCTGGCTACTCTTGCACCTCAAAGGGCTTATAATTGATAGATTCAGAAAACTGGTGAAATCACTATGGAATTTATGTGGAGGTTCCTCATAAATATAAAACGATCTACCATATGATACAGATATACCACTCTAGTATACAATCAAACACTCAATACATTACAACAAAAATGTTTGCTCATCCTTCTTCATTGCTGCTGTATTCACAATAGGTAAGAAATTAAAACAACCTACATATATGTCCCTCAACTAATAATGTATAATGAAAAGGTCGTACATATATACAATAGAATGTTCTTAAGCTGGAAGGAAAATGAAATTATGAAAACAAATGGCAGCTAAATAGATGGAGCTAGAAATAATAATTCTGAGTGACATAACCTAGGTCAAGTAAGACATGTTTTCTCTCATGTACAAATTCTATTTTTGATTATTAAGATATGATATTTTAAATAGGAATAACTGTATAAAGTGAAAGATTAAGTTGCCAGAGTATGTGGAAAGTCAAGGGAAGAGATGCAGGTGATATGAAGGAGGATTGGAAATAACAGAGCAAGAAGGGATAAATGAGGTGGGGGATGGGATGTCAGATATGTTATATAGTTTTCTCTTGCTGTGAGGAGACACCATGACCAAGTCTACTTGTAAAAGAAAGCATATAATTGTGGCCTTGTATACAGTTTCTGAGAGTGAGTCCATTATCATTGTGACAGGAAGCAGGCAGGCAGCTTGCAGGCATGGTGCTGGAACAGTAGCAGGAGCCTGACTAATTGGGAATGATGTGGGCTTTTCAAACTTCAAAGCCTGCCCCCAGTATCACAGCTCCTCCAAAAGGCCACACTTTCTAATCCTTCCCAAATAGTTCCAATAACTGGAGACCAAGTATTCAAGTACATGAGCTGATGAGGGCCATTCTCATTCAAACCACCACAGCATGATAAAGAAGGGGGTATTGCAGAGATAATTGACACTGAAGACCTTTGAAAAAGCCAAGTGGATCTACCACTGTAGAAACTTCTTAAAATCTATATGTAAACATATATAAATGGAGTTTAAATGGAATAATCCTATAATGGAGGGTGGTGCTTTTGCCGGACACCATTAGCTATCAAAGAAAAAGCCTAGTGCTAGACATGAGTTACCTCTTTTGAAGTTATTGATCATTATGGTCCCATAGACTCTTAATAAACATTATAATATATTTCCAATGCTGTTGATTACCCTTCAGAACTTGATGACAACACCATATTGGTGAAGATAACACATACTTGACTCATTGGTCATGAGTAAATCAAGTTGGTGCCAACTTAGTTTTGTCTTCTTAGTCTTGCCTAGTAGTAAACCCCACCAGCTACAATAATAATTGGTTTAGCAATATTCACCCACTGGTTCAGTAGTGGCATAAATATTAAATGATTATCCAACTACTTTATGATTATATTTAAAATTCAATTCACAAGACAAAACCCATGCCAAGCACAGTTAATTGGGTCAAAAACCCATGGATGGATATATCACAGACCCTAATGGAAAACTCAATCCTACTATTCTGATACATGTACATAATGTTAAAGTGCCTCCTAGGTTCTTATCATCATTACTTTATATTAGTGGATCTATCAACCTCCATCAGAGAAGCTTATTTGTTGCTGGAGATAGTGATTAATACAAATAACTAGTCAATGTGCAAAGAATAAGAGACTGTGAACTACTAAACTCAGAGTGGGTCATCCACATCACATCCCTGTCTCTCAAGGCTCAGAGATCATCATGAAAGAAGGGTGAGAAAGACTATAAGTGCCAGAGAAATGGACATCTGCAGAAACACAGTGTTTTCCTAACATGACAGGGCCATTGCATGAACTCATAGTAGCTATGAATACTTGCACAAGATAAAGTCAGCTAAAATCCTACCACAAATTCAGGTGGGGCTCATGAAGTACCACCCCTTGCTAAAGAACTAGTGGCAATTGAATTTGCTTCATGAATATAACCCCTGAGAGCCTACTCATGCTACAGTAGATGATATACACCCATGCACACACAGGCAGCATTTAAGTGGATGCTGTGTTTTTTTAAGTTTGTTTGTTTTGTTTTAAATAACAAAGTTAGGACTAAAAAGGAATGGGATTCTATATAGGAGAGGAGCAGAAGGAGAGGAAAGGGGAGGTATATTTGATCAAAACACATATGAATTTGTGAAATTATCAAACACTAAAATTTAAAAATTTTGTTGAACATATTTTCTGCACCTTGGAGCTGGAATTCTTCTCCTACTTCCATCCCTATTATTCTTACGTTTGGTGCTTGCATCTGCAGTTCCTGTTCATTTACTCAGATGTTCCTTTTCCATAATTTCCTCAGTTTATGTTTTATTTATTGCCTCT
The DNA here is from genome assembly GCA_001675575.1 of Neotoma lepida. NCBI lineage: Eukaryota > Metazoa > Chordata > Mammalia > Rodentia > Cricetidae > Neotoma > Neotoma lepida. The sequence continues at coordinate 68,582 of LZPO01034959.1, forward strand.
ATTTCAATTTTCAGGTTTGAACTGTTTCTTATACCTGTTTGATTGTTCTTTTCTTGGCTTTCTGTAAGGGATTTATTGATTTGTCCCCTTTTTTGGTTTGTCTTTTCCTCAATTTCTCTAAGGAAATTTTTCATTTCATCTTTAAGGGCCTCTATCATCTTCATAAAGTTATTCTTAAGGTCATTTTCTTCTACTTCATTTGTGTTGGGATGTTCAGGTCTTGCTGTTATAGAACCCCTAGTTTCTGGTGGTACTATATTGCTCTTTATGATCTACCCATTTCTTTCTCTGATCCATACAGGTAGAACCTGTGCTTCCAGGAGTCCCTCTTCTTCCAATGGGTGCAGGTGGGGCATGTGGCTCCATTGGTTAGCAGTGTTGAGGGAGATGGTTGGCTCTTCTTCCCCCAAATTAGAAAATTTTAAAGTGGAATTTTTCTATGTTTGAAAATTTTTGAAGTATCCATGAAAATGGATTTTCAATATTTGTGAGTGTTTTAAGGTTTCAATAGGCTTCTGTGTAAGACTTTCTTTCTTAAATTTATTTTTTATAATTCTATTTTTGAATATGTATTTGGGAATACTTTAAGCCTACATGTGTCATAGAAAATAATAGTTGAAGTATCCCTTGGGGAAAGCACTATAATGTTGGTATTGCAATTTTAGTGCATACACAATTGAATGGGAGTGAAGAAGGGCCATAAGTTTGTGTTTCTTATTACATAAAATCTGCTGGTATATTAGAAGATGTTATAACCACTATATTTTGTTACCACCATAATGGTGTGGTGTTGTGTGTCCCTGATAAGAAAATGCTCCCTGCCTTATAGATGCCCCTATCTTCAAAATATAAGTCAGTTCATTGAGGCACAGTTCACTTTTTCCCATTGGAAAAGATGCTCTCAAGGAAAAGTAAAACTTTTAGGCTATTTTTGCTTTGTGACAAAAAACAAAGCCCTGGTGGTAATGAAAGGAAAAAGATGTCAAGGCAAATTTGTCAATGTGCTGTTTTTTTTTCCTTTTTTTTTTATTAAAAGATTTTCTTATTTTACATACCAACCACAGCACCCCCTCTCC
>LZPO01034959.1:119903-130674 GCA_001675575.1 Neotoma lepida
CCATCCACTCCTCAGGGTGTAAGGCCTTCCATGGGGAGTCAACAAAGCCTAGCATATCAAGTTGAGGCAGAAACAAGCCCCTCCTAGCTGCATCAAGGCTGAGCAAGGTATCTCACCACAGGGAATGGGCTCCAAAAAGCCAGTTCATGCACCAGGAATAAATCCTAGTCCCACTGCCAGGGGCCCCATAAGCAGACCAAGCCACACAACTGTCACCCACATTCAGAGGGCCTAGTTCAGCCCCATGCAGGTTCCACAGCTGTCAGTCCAGAATCCGTGAGCTCCCACTAGCTTGGGTCAGCTATCTCTGTGGGTTTCCCCATCATGAACTTGACCCCCCTTTGCTCATATAATCTCTCTTCCCTCTCTTCGACTGGACTCCAGGAGCTCAGCCCAGTGCTTGGCTATGGATCTCTTCATCTGCTTCCATCAGTTACTAGATGAAGGCTTTATGATAACAATTAGTGTAGTCACCAATCTGTTTACAGGAGAAGGCCAGTTCTGGCACCCTCTCTACTATTGCTCAGATTCTTACCTGGGGTCATCTTTGTGGATTCCTGGTAATTTCCCTAGTGCCAGGTTTCTCCCTAATCCCATAATGGTCCCCTCTATATCTCTTTCAATGCTCTCCCTCTCCATCCTTCCCCCAACTGGGCCATCCTGATCCCTCATGTTCCCATCCTCCATCCCCTCCCCTCTACTTTCTTTTCCTGCCCCCAGTTCATCCAGAAGATCTCATCTATTTCCCCTTCCTAGGGTGATCCATGTGTCCCTCTTAGGGTCCTCCTTGTTACCCACTTATCTGGGGCTGTGGATTGTGGCCTGGTTATCCTTTGCATTGCATCAAGATCCACTTATGAGTGAGTACATACTGTGTTTGTCTTTCTGAGTCAGGGTTACCTCACTCAGGTAAAAAAACAAATTACATGGATGAGTAATATTATCATTATTATTTTATTGTTATTATTATTATTGCCATTACTATAATTGTTTATTGTTATTATTCAGGCAAAAGATGACCTAAGGATGACAGTAGTAGAGGTGTCAAGATATGTTTAGGTTACTTCCAGTAATATAAATCATATGCTTCTATGCACATTAATGAGTTTACCTGTATTTGTAAGGTTTTTTATATTACTCTTAATTTTCTTTGTATTATGGTTTCACTAACCTCATGACAGTGAATGTATTTAATTTATATATGGGAGAATTTTACAAATATGAACTTCATCTTTTAAAAATATTTATAAGAATCTAATATGAAAAGCATCCTAGAGAAAAGCTGAACATGTAGCTTGGTGGTGGAGTCCTTTACTAACATGATGAAAGCCCTGTATTCCACCTCTAGGATCACAAAACAAATATTCAAATGAATAGCATCATAACCATAACTTTTCTTGATGATAGACATTTCACTACAGATTCAATTTTTTTCCATGAATTTCAAATCCCACCACCACCACCAACAACAACAACAACAAAATTGCACAGTAATAATGAGAAATGATATAAGATAAATGTAGTTGGGATTATTAGAGGATGTTTTGAACAATTTTTAGACAAAATATTTGAAATTTTGTTGTACAGGAACAAATTCCAGATTAATCAACAACATTTAGAATACTATTTTCATATTAGGTTTTTATCAATAATTTTAAGAAGATAAGCACATGACTTAGATTAATAAAAGTAGTCATCAAACATATCTTGACACCTTCACTACTGCCATCTTATAGAAACTTCAGTAGAGTGTAAGCCCATGAGCCAGTTCTAGTCTATTACCTGCTTATACATTACTCTTGTGAACCAAGTAAAAATTTTTAAAAAATTAAATATTTGAAAATCATGAAGGTTTAAATTCATGAAAATTGTATAAAATTCAAGATTTAGAGGGATTGCTCAGTGGTTAAGAGCATTTGGTGGTCTTATAGAGGACCTGAGTTTAGTTTCACACGTCCACATGATGGTTTACAATCATCCATAATTCTCATACTACAGGGGATCTGATGTTTAATTCTGACCTCTGCCAAAACAAGGCACATACATACATGCAGGCAAAACACTCATACACATAAAAGAAAATAATTAAAGAAAATTGTACAAAGTTCAAAATGAAGTGTTTTCAAGTAATTTTATTAGACTATGAACATACGTAGTTGGTTATGTATTGTCTACACAGCTTTTGTGTAATAAGAAGCCACAGAAATACTTTTATTTATTGAAACACATGGCATTGGTGTGGAAGTCATGCTACTGGCCTCTAGTTTCCTCTGCCTTAATTATTCATGTAGTGATAAACATGGCTCACACCCCAATGTGTAATATTATTCCTAGTGAGACGTGAGCAAATGTCTACCGACTCCAGATAGAGAACCAAAGAAGGGATTCTACCAACATTCAACTTGGTGAACCAATGAGTTCTATTGGGGTTGTTTCACCATAGTATAGGTGAGAGATTACTTATAGGAGCAAAAGTGACTTAAAAGTAGCTGCATCACTAGAAAGTCACCTCATCCAGGGTGACAACTCACCAAAGCTGCAACCCTAGAGCTTAGTGCTCAACTTGTATGCAGCTCAATGGATTTGAGAGTATCTCTTGTAAGCAGCTCCTGAGGTCTTAGCCTCTTCCAGGTAGCTTATTCTTTTTCTCAGCTGATCTTTGTCTCTATCAGGCAACTCAGCTGTTCTCTGCTTCTTCCAGGGAGCTGGCTTGTGTGAGTGTTCAGCAGCAGGCTTTACTACTTATATATACTTCAAGAGGGAGGGGACTAGGGTATCTGGTCAGGGGCTCCCTGAAGCCTTTGAGTTCTCTATTTCCTGAGCTTAAGAAGCTCACTGCATGATGAAATATTTCATTTCCCTTCAGAAAACCCTATACAGTGAGCTTCTCTGTAATGTTTTATCTTAAAGGAAATTGTTTATATAACCTCCCCTCTTCATCTCTTTCTAGCCATATTATCATGGAGTCTTTCTTGAAAACTCTATAAAGTTGAAACTGCTGTTCTTATCCTAACCTTGACATTCACAATTTCCATTTTGTGATTTATTTTCTTATAAGGAGTTAGCATCTTCAATATAATTTACTTATAGTTTTGGTCTCACAATGTAGAAATTTGCTTTTTTGTTTGGTTTGGTTTAGTTGCTGGCTAGACATACAGAAATTTCTCAAAAACTGTTGATTAAATGAATGCATGAGTTGGTGAATAATAAAATTATTCAATACTTGGTGTAAGTTAGATATTTTCCTGTATGTTACTTATCTTTAATTTTCAAATAACCATTCAGTGTAGGACTCAGTAGCCCCACTGGTGAATACTCTTCATATCATTCAGAAAAAGATCATTAAGAGTAGGAGAGGTTTTCATCAGGCAATCCTAGGCTGGTTTAGTCCTTCTGCTGTCTTGGGATATTTACATATTTAAGATATTTTCTTGGTTTTAGGAATAATTTAAACTGGGCCAGACAATGCTATTCTTTTTTCAGTAAAGCAAATCTGGTTCTATAGCAATTCAAAAGAATTTAATTTCAGAAAGAGACATCTAAATAAATCAGCCACTAGGCCTTGAGATAACAAATATGCTTATCATGCTGCCATAGTACCACCTGTCATATCACAGTTGATGGCTATAAAATAAATACCACATGGAGTTAAAGAAAGCCATGAAAACAGACTCCATTGCTAAGACCTAAAAACTAGTGCAAATGAAATATTTTGTAGTATAAAAATGAAACTAATAACAATCATTTCAGATCAACATTGCTCCACTTAGGGACTCAGATTCCATTTGCTATGAGGATTGAAGAGTCTAATTTTATAGGTGGTAATTTTGTAGCTGCACAAGGTTCCTTTATGAAACTGTGTAGCAATATTTAGTGTTTGAGAATCAAATATTGTATTTATTTGTTTCTCTTTCTTCTGGGCAAATAAAGCTGCAACTATTCTTACCAGGATGCCAAAGTAAAGTTTTCTAAATGTGATTTCTATATCATCTCTTGAGGTTTGACAGTAAATATTCAAGTCAAATAAATTCATGGGGTGATATCCATGATGGATTCTGATCTCTTGTTTCACATTGAAATCTCAGTGGGTTGGAGAGGTATCTCAGTGTTTAAGAGCAGTGGTGGCTTTTCCAAAGGAACATCTTTGAATCCCCACACGTACATGTCAGCTCAGGGAAATCAGATGACATCTTCTGGCCTCCACTAGCACCAAGCACATAGTGGTGCACAGACATACATACATTCAAAAAATCCATACACATAAAATAAAAATAAAAAGTCTTGGGGACACCAAACATACCTATGACCGTGGCACTGAGAGGTTTCCATATAATTACTCTCTGAGATAGTCTGGGCATTGATACTTGAAGAAATCTTCCTAGGGAGTGATACCATGATTGAGAGCCATTCCTCTCTAACTATATATTAGTTGCTTTTCTGCTGTTGTTCTAAAATACCACGGCCAAGGCAACTTATAGAAAGAAGAATTTATTTGTGCTTTCAGTTCTAGTGGGATAAGAGTCCATCTGGTTCAGAAGTATGGAGTCATAGACATAAATGTCAGGCATGATGGCAAAAATAGGAAGATGAGAACTCACATCTTCAACTGTAAGCGTGACACCTAGAGGACTGGAAGAATGGTAAAGCTTTAAGCATGTAAATCCCATGCCCAGTGACATACTTGTTCCATTACGGCCACATTTCCTAAACTTCCCCAAACAGTGTTACCAAGTGAGGACTAAGTCTTCAAATTCTGGAACCTATGGGTGACATTCCTCATTTAAACTACCACAGGCTAGATATTTACGCTAAGAGACATATAGCAAAACTGTGTGTATAATGGTGATTATCTTGCTGTACACCATAGTTCTAGTTTGGGTTGCAAAATGAAAATCCCAGTTACATTTTCTTGGAGAGTGTCTTCAATTAACTCCCAATTCATTCTTTTCTCAGACTTCAGGTTGTGTTGTAGCCTATGTGATAAACATGATTATAAACTAAGATAAAAGGTGAGGAATTCAAGAGTGTAATAAGTTGGTCTCCAAACTACCAAGAAAAACATATTCATTTGAGGCAATTTCATTTTATTTCATTTGATTTGGAAGTCAAGAGAACTGCCTTAAAGCGCTTAAGAGTACAGGCACTGTAGGCAAACTGCCTGATTTCACCCAATAATTACCTCTGTGGATTATAGTCACTTTCTCACCTCCCAGGCTTGCTTATGCTTAAAGCAGTGATAGTAACAATTTCTAGTGTAATGATAATAAGTGTGCCTTCTAATAAATATTATTTGAGTTGTGTAGATAGAGTGGAGACCATGGGTGAAAGGCCAAATCAGAATGATGGGGTGGCTTATCATTAAAAGAAATCTGTGGGTCCTCCATAATACTCCATCTGGGTGACCTCATTGACTTCGATTAAAATAATTTTTACCCATATGTAAACCCTTCTAAATTGATACTCCTGTTCCTGAAACTTTTCTAAATTCAAGTCTCAAACTTAAGAGTTCCTCTGCATCATTTCTCACTGGTCATTCCATGGGGTCTTCCAATATATAATGCTTAAAATGACACCTTTTCTTCCTCTGGATACTGGATTACAGACTCACACTTACCACAGAAAAGCTTTCTATTATTCACCCACATCTTTGACCAAACATGGATTGTTAGTTATTTCCAAATACCTTTTCTCCTCACCATTCTTCCATGCCTACCTCATCCCAAATTTGGAGGCAGCATGGAAGGAAAAAAAGAGATTGAAAGTATCTTATCAGTTATAAAAGCATTGTGTGATATCTGCCTTTTAAAGCCATAGAAACAAAGTGAAATGCATACAGGCTAGAGGGATCAGTTCTGGCAATACTTAATTGCTATGTTACTTTAGCAAAGTTATTGACTCTTTGACCCTCAATTTAATCATCTATAAAATGATTTATTTTGTTTTTGTTTTAAAAATTAAAATAAGCACATCCCTCTAATTGTCTCATAGAATTTAATTGTTTTGTGTATATAAATTATATGTTTAATATGGCACATATATACATAAATATAAAATATAAAAATATGACTTGCTGAGTACATATAATATTGTTTTTATGTATATGATTTCAGTGATGACCTCCTCATATTGGATAAGCAAATATGGGGTTCATCTATTGGGAATACAAATCCTCTCCCTCTCTCAGCATTCCTTACTTGCCTATATTTCTTTGTCTAGTGGTGAGGTGTGTTTAAATTTCCCCCTTACATTTTAGAAGGTCTTTTGTTGTTCTTCTTGTTCTGGTCTTGTTTAGGTAACCATATTGTTGGAAATATCATTATATATGAAATCTCTTTGTCAATTTTTTGGAAGAATAATCTTACAGGAGAGTTCCTGGTCCTCTGGCTTTTACAATCTTTCTCCTGTCTCTGTAATGTAATTGGAGTTCAAGCCTCTTAAATAGGATAGAAAACATTCTTAATATCTTAAACCTAGACATCTACCTAAGGCAAGTGAGGTCATGGATCTTAGAGGAGCACCTCCTACCACCACTTTATTAAACTAGTGTAATTCCTAACTGCATTCTAATAGATATCCTTAAACCCACAGATAAATGCAGCTTTCATCCCTCATCAAAAAGAGCTTTTCTTTGCAACAGGAGGCCATTGCAGAAACACACAACTGGTCAAAATGCAGAGAACAGCTGATTATGTGGTTTCCAGATCCAATGGGCACATCCATAACACAACTCATATCCCTAAAATGATGACTTTAATAGAGATTAAGGTTAGGTATTAACTTGAGCGTAACAGCAAATGTAATGGAACTGCTGTTCATGAAATGTCAGCATCTTTTTCACATCATCTGATCTTGACAAAGGGAGTTTGCCAGTGCTGTATTCTTCACTAGCATCCCTTTAGGAGTTGTGATATGTGATTCAACTCATGTTTCATAGTAACAAGCCTTAAAATCTCTTTCTTTCAAATCTTCTCCCATTTATTTTATTATCTACCAATATCTGTTTCAGAAATATCCCACTGTCTGAATTTTCTATCAAGCTCCAAACTGTGTTTGATATGATTAAAAACATGTGAGCAATGTAAATCCCTCGTTTTATGCCACTATTGGATCTTTAGTTCCTTGTTCTAAAATGAATTGATACTATTGTTCTAGCTTACTGGGAGATCAATTTGTTTTTCTTTTTAAAAATTTTTATTATTTTATGTGTATATGGGTGTTTTATTTGTGTGTATGTTTGTTCAAGATGTGTACACCTGGTGCCTACAGAGACCAGAAAGTTGTGTCAGACTTGCTGGTACTGGCATTACATATGGTTGTGAACTGATATGTATGTGCTGAGAATCAAAACTAGGTCCTCTGGAAGAGTAGCCATCTCTCTGATGAGCCATCTCTTTAGCCCCTGTTTGTTTTTCTATTCATTCTTGGATTTTCATGCCAAGTTATACTGAGAAGCATGAGGCTTTCATAGAATTGCCTACTTTTGAAATTTTATAACATGCCTTTATTGAAAGACAAATTTCAAGAACCCCTACAACCTAGGACACTCAGATTGGCTAGAACAAATCCAGGAGTAGAAATTCTGTTTCCTTTTGCCTTGCAGTTGTGTGTTAGTTCCATTACATCATGTTGTATTCTATGTCCCAGATGCTGTGTCAGGAATTAATGACAAAATTATTTTAGAATATCTAAGTGTTAGGAAATTCCTCTAAGAAATACCATGTGTGCTTCACTTGGTTTGTAACTAGAGATTTATGATACTCTTTAGTTCAATAAGGCAATAGAGGTCTAATTTGGGCTTATTCTCATGTTTTTCTATAACTGTGTCTCATTCCATCAGACAACAAAATTAGCCAAGACAGAGACAGGATCTCTGTTTTGCTGACCTACATGCATCCTTTACCATGACCATTGGAAGTGCATGTAGAATTTTATTATCTTTTCTAGTCAAGGAAAAACTAAAATGAGCTTGTGCAGCCTCTGGGATGAGAGTGGATAAAACCCCAGCTGTAGCAGAAAGTTCCAATTTACTGCCACTCTGCTGATTACATGCTTGCATATTTCCTAAAATAGTGAAAAGTTGTTGAGGCTATAAAACGAATGGAAGACAGACAAGATATCTGTTGCTGGGGAGGTTTGCAATCTCAGAGTGTGTGGTGAAGGGATCATTGGGTAGGTGGATTAATGCTGTCATGATGTATGAGGTAATCATGGAATAAAATGTTTTCCTCTCCAAATTTCCTTGTTTCAAAATGAAGAGATAAATGGAGACAAGCTACCATAAGCCAGAACTAGGAATATCCAAATGATCAAAGTATTTGGAAAGTCTGTGCTTATATCAGCCATGCTTAGTTTAAATATTAGTTTATATTTTTTCAAGAATATCTGAGTTGGTTCTAGTGACAACTGTAGCATACTAATTATTACTATTGTCACCATCAGCTAATGGACTCAGGTTGTGGAGGTGATTTGGCTAATATCACATATTTTATCAATAGTAGAGTTCAAGTGTGTCCTTCTACAATATGACACTGCTGAGTTTTTCTTGAGTCATGTGTTCTTTATAGGATCAGAGAATTGGTTAGGAGAAGAGATGGCAGCAACCAGCTTGGAACTTTCTTTGTGAGGTACATACCCTGCTAGATGGTTTTCATTTTCATTCATTTTAACCATGACCATTCTATGTAGTATGTATAACCTGTGACTGAGGAGATTTTCAGGATACTAAAACCAGGACAATATAATCAACTTATACAATATATTACGGATTCTATTGAACAGAAACAAATCTGAAGCTTTTTAATAACTTCTTTCCATCCTTATGTAATCTTTGTACATGCACACAAAAGTATTTTACAACTACAGTTTCAAAATAAATCATATATTAAGGAAATACTTAGAAGAACGAATATTTGGAATTGAAAAACCTGGATTTTATTTTTGAGATCATAGTATAATTACATGTTTCTCCCTTCCCTTTCCTTCCTCCAAACTCTTCAATATACTCATCCTTTCTCTTTTGCAAACGCATGGCCTCTTTTTCCATTAGTTGTTATTACATGTGTATATGTATGTGCATATACATTCCTAAATGTAAACTGCTCAGTTTGTATAATGTTACTCTTTTATGCTTTCAGGTATGACTATTTGGAATTAATACTCAATTGGTGTGCTCTTCCTTAGGGAAGACTATTTCCCCTACTCTCAGCAATGTTAGTTGCCTATAGTTCCTTGTGGGCTTTCCCCTATCCACTTTGGCACATCTATTGACATTCCTGTTCAGCTCATGCTTAGGCAGTAAAACTTTATTGGTTTTATTGGTATTATTGGATATTACTGGGATGCACAATCTCACAGCAAACTCCCTGATCCTCTAGACTAGATCAGTTGTAAGAAAAAAATGGCTTGAAAAGTATTCAAGTCATAAATATTTCTACTACATATAATGACATTTTTTCTTTTTTTGAAAATAGATTTTTTTCATACATTATATCTTGATTATGGTTCCTCTCCCTCTATTCCTCCCAGTTTCTCCCCACCTCCTCTCCTATCTAGATCCACTTCCTTTCTGTCTCCCATTAGAAAACAAAAAAATTTCTAAGGGATAATAATAAAATATAATATAATAAGTTAAAAGCAAACACATCAGAATAGGATAAAACAAATGAACAGAAGGAAAGGACCCAAGAAAAGTCACAAGAAGTAGAGACACAGAGAAGACCTATAAATTTGCACACTCAGGAATCCCATAAAATGGCAAAATAGGAAGCCATAATATATACAAAAAGAACCTATAGGGTACAACAAAGCAGGAAAAAATTAAATACAAATTTTATAAAAGATAAAATTAAAGAAAAAAAAACCCTGATGACATTATGAGACAAGGAAAGGCCGAAAAATTGCATTGATTTCATTTTCTGTTGACTGGCTACTGCTGGGCATGCAGCCTATACCTTTAAGAGTAGTTTGTTTTAAGCAAAGGATAATCAGACTACAACCCACAGCTCCAGAGAAGCTACTTAACAAGGAGGACCCTAAGAGGGATACATGGATCATGCTGGGAAGGGGAAATAGATGAGATTTCCATGAGTAAACTGGGGATGAGGGGTGGGCAATGGAGAGTAGGGGATGGAGGATGAGAACATAAGGGAACAGGATGGTCGAGCTGGAATAGGGATGGAGTGGGAGAACAATTAAAGAGATACCATGATAGAGGGAGACATCATGGGAATAAGGAGAAACCTGGTGGTAGGGAAATTCTCAGGAATCCACAAGAATGATCCCAGTTTAGACTACTAGGAATCGTGGAGAAGGTGCCTGAACTGGCTTACCCTGGTAGTCAGATCATTGAATTCCCTAACTGTCATCATAGAGCCTTCATCCAGTAACTGATGGAAGCAGATGCAGCTCTCCACAGCCAAACACCAGGCCGAGCTCCAGGAGTCCAATCGAAGAGAGAGAGAAGCAGGATTGTATGAGCAAGGGGCATCAAGATCATGATGGGGAAACCTACAGGGACAGCTGAGCCAAGCTAGTCAAACTCATGAACTTTAGACCAACAGCTGTGGATCCTCTGTGGGACTTGACTAGGGCCTCTGCATAAGCAAGACAATTGTGTAGCTTGGTCTGCTTAAGTGGTCCCCTGGCAATAGGATCAGGATCTATCCCTGGTGCATGAGCTGGCTTTTTGGAGCCAATTACCTATGATGGGACACCTTGTACAACCTTGATGCAGGGGAAGAGGCTTGGACCTGCCTCAACTGAGTGTACCAGG
>LZPO01034959.1:130728-156637 GCA_001675575.1 Neotoma lepida
GGTGGGAGGAAAGCGGAAGAGAGAAGAGAGGGAAATCTGTGGTTGGTATATAAAATGAATACAAAAATTCTTAATAAAAATAATAATAAAGAGTAGTTTGTTTCCTCAGTGAGACTCCCATGAAGAAAACTAAATTTTCATTTGAAAGTGGTTATCAATCTAAGATAGCTCAAGGTTCAGGATTTGGGCCTGTGTCCACTTCTCCTTTCAGCCCTTGGACTCCATCTGGTGCAGACCCATGAAGGTCCTGTGTATGCTTCCTCAGTCTCCGTGAGTTCATATGAGCTTTGATCATGTTGACTTAAAGGGCCTTGTTTTCTTGGTGTCCTCCACCTCCTGTGGCTCTTACACTCTTCTGCCTCCTCTTCCTCAGAGTTCCCTGAAACTTGAGGTGAAGGATTTGATAGAGACATTCCATTTAGTGCTGAATGTTCCAAGACCTCTTACTTTCTGCATAATATCTGGCTGTGGGTCTCTGTATTTGTTCCTATCTATTGCGGGAAGAAGTTTCTCCAATGATGGCTGAGCAAAGCACTGATCTGTGGGTATAACAGAAGGGTGTTATGAATAATTTTATTGCTATGTATTTTTTAAAATCAGTAGTACTTGGTTTTTTCTTAGGTCCCTAGGCTATTTAATCTCAGGTTCTTGGTCTCTCAAGCAGTGTCAGTATGGGTTACATGTGGTGAAGTGGGCCTTAAGTCAAATTGAATATTGGTTAGTTACTTCCACAGACTACATAATGACTTTTAGTTGTAGAAATTAAATTACAAGAATAAAGTAAAGTGGTGATATAATATAAAAATCAAACATTGAAAAGACAGGTGATAAAAGCAAGGAGTAAAACTCAATATATTAAGAGAAGGCAAAAAAGTAAGAAAAAAATGATCCTTTGAATTAAGATTACTCCATATAGACCAGGCTGGTTTGATTTTTGCTATTCTTCTGTCTTGTCATCTTGATTGTTAAGGTTATTAGAATATATCACCATGTTTGGCCAGAAGTAGATTTTTTTTTTTAAATTGTGGCTTCAAAGGTTTCTGGTCAAATAAAATGGAGGAAAATAGAAAATCTTATGAAACAAATATCTGAGAACATGAAATTAATATTGGAAAACATTTTCAGGAAGAAAGATGTGTGTGGGGGTGGCAGGAACTAGCTCAGCAGCTGGTGAGTGATTCATTACCAAAACCAGGAATCAATCCAGTGATTAGAAAGGAGGTTGGTGGCAAATAAGTCTGCCATTGGAAGAACTGATGATGGATTATAGTATACAAACAACCTGTGAAGGTGGATTTTGATTGAAAGGTGTTTTTGTAGTAAAGGAAGTTCTATTTGAATATCTGCATAGTCACTGCTGATATTAAGCATTATAAAACTAAAAGGGAACAGAAGTATTTATGTCATGAAATATTCATTCTGAAACCTCAGACATAGGGCAGAGTCAAAACTCACCTAATCTTTCACTGGGGCTGTGTATGAATTTAAGTTATGGCTAGTAGTGCTTAACTGCAAATGTTAACCTTGGGGTTCTTTCTTGCCACCCAGAATCTGCAAGAGTTTTAGTAACTTTGACAGAGTAGTCTGGGCATCTAGGGAATTTATAGAAAACTTATTTTCTGAAGAAATTCACATAAGTGACAAGGGACTGTCAATTTATACCCAAAATTGAACTATTTATAAACTCCAAATGGCATTTAAACCCAAGAATGTCTTAAATAACACATTTTGTGGAAATGCTTATGAATAAAAAGAAGTTAGTAGAGCTACTTTCAATGTGAGATATCCGTATGTACAAAATAATAGCAAACTGTTCAATAGTTTTTAGTTTTCTTCTTTTCTTTAAACTTGTGGGCAACATTGTTAGAGTTTACAACTTTATGTATAAATTAAGCTCTTGTTTCTTCCACCAAGGATATTCTGGCTGAGTCCACATGCCTCTGAGCCATTAAAATGCAGATACTCCCTTAACCCAATTAAGAATGTATTATGTTAATTAGGTTATGTATAATTTCTTTTCCATTCCAATCAGACTCAAGCTTAGAGATTTCCATTCCTTCAGTCACATTTCTGGTGTTTTCTTTACCTGTCATCTCCCTGGAGTGCTTCTGTCAGTTTTCTTTATCCTCTGTCACAAAGTGGAGAGCAGCTCCCTCTCCTTTTCCTTCACATAATATCACTAAAGACTGTAAGAATCTGAGGTTCTTGGTTTCAAATAATCACACCATACATGATCAAATATTTTGTTTACGTCTCTTATCATAGTAAAACAGTAAATAATCCTTGGCTGTGTATTAAAGTCTATAAATGCTCATCTTGGCAAAATCTATCTTTGGCAGCTTGATAAATGGAGTGGACTTATACAGGTGCCAAGTTAGCAGCCTGGCAAAGAGAAAAGATTAGGCTGTATTTTTTCTGTTGGATGTCTGTATATGGCAATACCCTAAACCTATAATATGCTAAATGACATCCTGAAACAAATGCATGGGTTATAACTAAGGTTGAATAAACAAATGATGAAATTCCAAGTGGCTCCCTTCTGTGAATTTGAAAGTTGGCACTTGAATTTAACTCTGACATGCATATGTCTTCTATGGTATTACCTCTTTGTTTACTTTGGCTCTTAAAGTTCAAAGAGGGTAACCTAACATCATTACAAACTGTATATGCCACACAGTGGGCACATATTCTTGCTTAGTGGCCATTTGGAATTAGAAAGAGTAGTGTATTTTTAAGGATGATTTATATAATGCTATTGTATTGAAAGTGAACTTGAAACATTAGAAAAAGGTATTTCATATACACATTGATGTACCTTAAATGCCCTCAGAACGTGTGAACACTGTGTTGTCTTATCACAGCAGCAGGTGAATTCTATGTGGATTACTGTAATGTAGAATTTCAGAGTCATAAGTTTTTACACAACAAATTTATTCAGAAGAAAGAAAGAGGGTACACTAGAAAATCTTAGATATTTGGATATTTGTCTCTAGTGTTTCTGGGATAAATGAAACATATGCAAAATATGAAAACAAAGCTTTTTTTTTGTTCCCAGACAGCATCTATGACTCCTGGTATATTCCTGGTCAGAGATACAATTTTCTTATAGCTATGGTCTTTCTTTATTTGCCTTCCCAGAGTGAGCTTCTACTTGATTGTGTGAGTGATGGAGCAATTGTACATTTTTATTTTTAGTATGTTGTATCAGAATGGGGGTTATCATTTATCTCTGTTTGGACCAGTTTAATTATTTAGTACAAGTTGGATAAAATATAAGAAGTCTTTCACTTTTCATTTGTTGTTTAATTTGCTTGTTTGAGTTTGGTTCTAGATCACACTGATGGTTATGCTTAAGGTTCAAAATTTATACTTATGTTTATTGGTTTGTTACATGACTTCCTTTCAGTAGCTCATATTATCAAGAGACATTTTACTGTTTCTCTCTTTCCTCAGATGAAGTCTCACTTATATTCAGAGAAAACATTAAACATAAATTATCTTAATTTGTTTCTTAGAACATTAAAATTTCTAAATTCACAGAGGACTTGTACATATAATCCAAATATTCTTTTCTCTTATTTCTTCAGAACAGCCATACTCTCCTTTATAAATTATAAGCAATGTTTTTTCTATTTTTGTGACTTTTCTTAAGCTGCCTAGGATTAAAACACCAGATATGTGAACTAAAATTAAATATTTTGCTACTCTTTCAACTCCACTTATATTTTTAGTTCTTGTAACTTTATCTTTATTATGCCTAATTATCAAATTTGGTATTCATGGCAAATGAGAAAAGCTATGAAGAAAATACATTTCCATAAAGTTTGTTTTCAGTCCTAGCTTTGTTTCCAAGAACCTAGCATGGGAGAATACATATTTTTTCATTAGTTACAGATAGGAAGGCACAAGTATTTCAGTAAAGGTAGAGACACTTTGAAAGCAAAAGAACAAATCAGGTAGGTCTATTTCCTGATAAATGGAGAAAGACAAGAAATATACCATCCAATTGTATTGGATAGGAAAGAAAAGAGAAAACTAACATATGGAAAATATAAAATTAAGAGAAGGTAATAAGAAGGTGAAAAGACATTTGGTGGTCCTGTGGAGAAGGTCTGCAGCATAGGCTTGTGACCAAAACCTGCAGGAGAGATTTACAAGTCAGCAAGGAATAGAAGGAGGATGAAAAGAGCACAAAAGTGAAAAGTATGGAAGGGGAGGAAGGGCAAAGTAAACCAGAAAAATGTGGCAAGAAGAGAGTTGGAAGAAAAGATGCAAAAGTAAGGAGGTTGGAAGGAGCATGGTAAGAGAAATGAAAGATAGACAATCTAGACAGGAAGGTGAAGGAAGATGAAAAACTTGAAAGGAGAAGACAGTCAAATTGAGATATTGTGAAAGAGGAGCAAAGGAAAAGAAGAGGTAATCATGAGTATGAGGAGAGAAACAGAAAGAACAAAAGAAGGGAAATGGACAAAGAATGAGAACTCATTTTGAAAAGCAACTAGTGTGGTTGGCTGCTCCCAGACATTTTCCTCTCTCTATGCTACAGCAAACTCAATCTCCGTGTCCTGTCCCTAGCACTACAACTGAACATGAGTGTTGTAGGATATTTGTACACTGTGTGAAAATGTATTGCTCTGACTGGTGTAATAAAAAGATAAATGGCCAATAGCTGGGAAGAGGTTAGGAGGGACTTCTGGGGAGAGTGAGTATTCTGAGAAGAGAGGCAGAGAAGCCTGCCAGATGCAGACAATTCAGACACACAAACTGGGATAGAGGTAAAAGCCATATGGTAGAACATAGATTAATAAAGATATGGGTTTATTTAAGTTATAAGAACTAGTTAGAAACAAGACTAAGCTATAGTCCAAGCATTCATAATTAATAAGAAGTCTCCATGTCATTATTTGGGAGCTGGCTGTTGGGACAGAGAAAGTCGTGTTACACCCTAGCTGCAGCCTTCCTTTCCCCCTGCCCAGATCTCCTGTGAATCCCAAAGACCATCCCCTCCTAACCTCTGTCCCCGTACTTGTCTCTGTATCTCAGACCTCAACTCCATCAGCCACCCCCTCCAGACCTAATCCCTCAATCTTATCCCCTGCTCTAGAGCGGAAAGCCTATGGCAGACTTTCCTGCCCCCTGCTCCCATCTCCTGTGGATTCTACAGCTCTTCCCCTTCTAATCTTCCTCTCCCCATTTGTTGCTTTGTCTCAGACCCCAACTTCAGCAGGCACCCCCGCTAACGAAAGGGTCCCTCCTCCCAGAGCAACAAATAGATTGAAGGCAGACACATACCTCTCCTACTGCTCCGGAGATACAATCTCCCCCTCACACCCCCACTGTCTCACTCCCAGCTCTGTAGTAGGAAACATGCTGTGGTCTCCATTTCCTCACTGACCTTATCCCCAATGGATCACAAAGACTCTCCTCCAACCTTCCTTCCCCCAATTCTTCTTAATATCCCAGCATCCAACACCAGCATGTGTTCCCTGTGAATATACCAGATGAGCAGGACAGGAAATCATGCAAAACACAGCAATCACAGTCTCCAAAAGTCCAAAGAAGATACAAAAAATAAGGGACAAAAAATTTACTCAATAAAGACAAACCCAGAAATCAGCACCAAACCCAATGCTAAGACACTAACATAAAAACACAATCAATAACAATGATGGCAAGATATCTCCACTAGAGGCCAGCTATGTCTGCACATCAGGCGCTGAATATTCCAACAAGGGAAAGACCTTAAAACATCTTTTAGGATTATGATAGAAGTCCTTAAAGAGGAAATGAATAAATTCCTTAAAGGAATTCAGGAAAACACTAAGAAATATTGTGCAGAAATAAATAAAACTGTTCAAGACCTAAATTGGAAATAGAATGAATAAAGAAAATCCAAACTGAGGAAATAAAAATATTTAGGAATTCAAACAGGAACTACAGAGGCAAGCTTGACCAACAGAATACAAGAGACAGAAGAGAGAACTCTTTCTCTCTGAAGTTGTCTCTTGAAAGCTATTTGATCATAATGATGTGAAAAGGAAGTAATATTCTATTGGTATCAAGGGTAGGATCATTGCTGTGACAAATATGACTATATGGTTTTTAGACTTTTGAAACAAGCTTATAGAAAGTATACAGAAGATTTTGGAATTGTGGAATGTAAAATATCTTAGAATGCTATAAGAAAAGCTGACTGAACTATTCCTGTGGGAATTTGGAAAGCAAGAATGCTGAGATAAATATAGACTATGGCATGCTGGCTTTATGAAGTTTCAGAGGGTATACGGACTCCACTGGGAACTGAGCTGGAGAACATTTATATTATATCCTGGCACAGAATTTGGCTTCACTATATCCATGACCTGAGAAATTAGGAGAGGCTAAATTGAAAAAGTAATGGACTGATTTGTTTGGCAGAGTAAACTTAAAAGTAAGATAGTACACAGGCTATGTCATGGTTGCTGTTCACAAATCTTATTCAGGTTTACAATAGAAAGAGTAAAATGTGCTGCAGAAAGATAAGAAAACATGATACTTGATTGGGAAAGGTACATGTGGGCAAGCATTTCAGATGAGAGAGTGCTGATGACAAAGCATCTATAATTGTTACAGAATTTAACACCATTAAAGAAAACATATGGCACAGGACAAGGAGAAAAGTATACCCTAATGGGAAGGCTCCTACCTATTAAAGGCTCCATTTTGTGAAAATGCAAATTCATTTTGATGGAGATAGCCTAAACTAAGAATAATGCTGAGGCAGTTTCTTTTTTGAAAAAAACAACCTTTGGAAGTGTTCTACCAGGATCAGCAAACAGAGGTCAAGGAAACTGTCAACTAAGGGTGCCGTGTTAAATTTCAACTGGCAATAGAACTTGTAAGCATTATACACGGCCTTATATACATAAAAGATTCAAGAGTAAGGGGCCACGGGTGTTTGTGTCAAGGTTCCTAAAAGTTATTGAGGAAGAAGAAAGTATAACACAGATGTGAAGAAAATGTGTGCATATCTGGACAAAGAACATTATGTAATAGGGCTATATAGTTTGCAAGACTTTGTTCTTGCAACAAAGCAAGAACATGTCTATTGCCTGTGAATAACAGCAAAAGTAAATAATAATGTTGCAGAAATTGCTGGAACAAAGTAGACAAATAGGGGAACATGAGATCAGAGTGAAAAGGCAGACAAAAGGAGAATTTTGTATTCTATTATAAGGCCTTGTATTCAAAGTAGTGAGTATGATGTAAGTGATCAAATTTTAGCTAACCTATAAAAATGCAGCCAGCAGAATTTGTTGGCACATTAAATGTTGGGTATGAAAGTAATATAGAAGACAATGAAAACTTTGCAGAGCAGTTAAAAGAACTGAGTATCATTAAGCAAAAATATCGTGGAAGTTGATGATTTATTTGGGGAAATCAGGACTTTGCTTAAGGTATGTTAATTTGGAGTTATAAAACAAACCAGTAAATAACTGTATATAATAATTAAGAGTTTAGTATTAGGTTGGGCATGGTGGGGCATGCCTTTAATCCCAGCAGTTGAGAGGCAGAGGCAGGTAGATATCTGTGAGTTTAAGGTCAAACTGTAGAGAGTTTCAGGCCCAGACATGGCTAAATAGTGAGACCTTGTCTAAAAGAAACAAAGAATTTAGCATGGAATTTCAGTAGGAAATATAAATGCAACAGTCACCACAATGTAGGTAATTTGTAAAGCCCTAATAATGAATGGCATGATGTCAGGATAGACTATAAATAAGAAAAAAATTCAAGGAACAAGACTTCAGTATTTCAATGTTTAGAAATAAGGGAGATGAGGAAGATTCAACCACAGAGACTGATAAAAAGTAGGCAAAAGGGTATGGGTATTTTCCCAAGAAATCAATTCATAATAGTATATTAGGAAAGAGACAACACTCAAATATATCTGCTTCTATTGAAGGATCAAGTAACAAGACAAATGATAGCATAGGATGGAAAAACAAGGAAGCAATTTGTTAACATTATATAACTGTCTAGGGAGTCAACTGTTTTCATCAGATAACAGTCATATTATATTAAAAGAAGGAATATAGAAATAGATATTCATCAAAACATTAAACCCAGATTACAGGGCTCCTAACAACAATTGATCTAGATTTTGCTTGAGCACTTTCAGTATAATTATTCTCTGCATAACCATTCCCATTTTTGGTGAAGTGCTCATGTCCCCTTATGTTGAATATGTAGGCCTATTAATTTCTATTCATCATTTAAATTTAAATTCTGCCTTTGTGATCACAAAATTTAAATTACTATTGACAGGTATGTAGATGTCACTTGTAGTATTTTTAAAAGCTCATTTTTTTTTCTTTCACTAGACATAACCTTTCAGGGATGGCACTTGTGGATGTGATGAACATCCCATAGGTAGCCACTATCCAGGTTCATGAACTCTCTGCTTTGGTCAGTTTCCTTCCACTACTCTATTCTCCAATGACATATGATATAAAAAAAAGTACTTTTATGGTCACATCATTGTTCTCTACTATCTGCTATAAATACTACTCCTTTCCTCTAGGTTACTGTTCTGTGACTGGCTGTGGCTCACTCTTTCCATGTTTCATATGTCTACTACCAAGCTACTTAAGTCCTTTATGAGAAACAATCAGAGGTCTGAGGTTTATTATTTTCAAGGTTGAACATTTGATCTCCAGCTCTAAATCAAGTGCCCAATCAGGAAAATCCAGGCACTTTCCAAGTACTCCTATCAGTAAGTGATAAATCTAGTGCTACTCCAAATTCCATCCTATACCCCATATTAATCCACCCTAAAAATAGATTCAGAATATAATGTCAGAAAATATAATTATCTCATTATAAAACAGTATTGCTTCAAAGTCACTCAAATAGTCATGATGATGAACTCATCGGAAATGTCAAAATTACCTGCCACTCACAGTTGAGAAAATGTTCCAGAAAAAGAAGCAGCATTAAGCAAAATTGAGTGGCTAAAAGTCACTGATTGTCTAATTTCCCATACATCCACAGAAACCTTCAGAGGACTCATTCAAGGTCAGATTTCCACTGGTTAGCTTTGATTTGTAAATGATGCATGTTGGGCCCATTGAACAACATGCACCAGATAATTTTTTTCATATCTTTCCAAAGTTTATTAGAATACCATAATCAATTTTAGTTTTGTACTTAATTTGGCCCATGGTGAGGAAGAGCAAATGCAATCTGAAGAAGCTCTCTGCTGAATAAAATATTCTCTTAAATTCTTTTCTGATAGACTGACTACTGCCCCCTCTCAATATTCACTGCTTGAAATGAAACAAAAATCCCCTTTCTACAACTTTCTGTAAATTACATATGTCTAAATTTCTACCTTGCTGTGCTAATGGATGTTTTTCTCTCTAAGGGATGATCCTGATACTTATATCTTTATATCATCTTAAATCTGCTCATCAGGTCCCAATCTTAGAACAGTCACTCTTCTTGTTCCACATCTAATACTTATAACTCTTTACTTTGAATTAAACAGGCTCTCAGTGTTGATACCTTAGTTCTGATTTAACTGGACATTAGTTCCTATAATAGTACGTCATAAAGGAACATAAACATTAGAGCAGAGCCTATACATGCTATTGATGTTCTCTTATTCCCAAAGCACCCACCATTCCTTTACTCATCATATTCCTAATCTCTTAGTCAACTTTCATTTGCTGTGATAGATCACTCTAGTATAAGCAATTAATTGTGCTTATTATTAAGGCTAGTACAGTCTCTGAACCCAACATGTCCTGTATATTCACTCCACTTGTACACATTGTAGGAGCTGGGGAACTAAGGAAAGGGATGAAAGGAAACATAATCCAAAGGATACTTGTAGCAGGGGTCCTGTGTTGTTCCCTTTGTGGGAGGAGGCCAAGTAGGCACGGAGTCAAGCCATACAGACTCTGGGAGAATGTCAAAACAACAAGCTCAGTTTATTCAGGAAGAGGCAAGGCTTATATACCTTTCACCTCACCCTGGGAGAAGGTCTGATGAATATCTATCTGCTGGTGTGACATGGCTGCCTCTCATTGGTCCAGGTCATCTTCAGGTCATGTTTCAGCTGCTGTTGCTAAGGCCCCTAGGCAGACCCAGGCTGGCTCTCAGAATGTATCTTTTTTACTGGTTTGGGCCAGCTGGCCCTCAAGCCTCTTGGGGATGAGCATCTCACATA
Organism: Neotoma lepida; assembly: GCA_001675575.1. Classification (NCBI taxonomy): domain Eukaryota; kingdom Metazoa; phylum Chordata; class Mammalia; order Rodentia; family Cricetidae; genus Neotoma; species Neotoma lepida. The sequence goes on from LZPO01034959.1 coordinate 140,939, forward strand.
TCCACCCTTTTTTATTATTTTATAGGACATGCTCAGTGGGAGCTAGAATGCATTGCCCTAATATTGTTGAGCACACCTCAGGAGAGCACAGCATAATGGACTGTGCCTGACTTTTTGGCTTACCAAACAAGCTCTTTCCCATCTTTGACTACCAGCCCTTGAAGAGCATAAATCCTGGAGAGCAGTTCTGGGTGGTGGGCTTTAGGCAGTAGCCTTCTGTATCTCAGTGAGCCATGCATGTATTATCTCTCTAGGAGGACTTTGATCTAGGTGTCTGAGAGCCAATAAAACCTGTGGGGTCACCTTTCTGGCCACCTTCTGTTGGTGAACCTGTTACAGAAGATATTTGAACAAGAAAAGGATTAGTCAAAAATTCAGTCTCAAGGACATGGATGGGACCCTCGTCATATTTATTGTGCCAAATGAAGTCTTTCTGGTGATGCATTAGTGACCTTGTAGAGGGTTGATATCTAGGGTCACATGCCAGTGATAACATGACCTTTACTAATGCCGCAGTAGTGGAGCAAATCATACATTACCCATCTGAAGCTTCTTTGTTGGCCAATGTCTCTTGGTCTGTTGCTGGACGCACATCTCTGGAGGTTATCCATATCAGCGTTGTGGTATTCTGGGGAAAAATGCAAGCATACCCTCACCCCTGGGTTAATAGGGGAGCAGGGGGTTTCCATTGAAGGGTGATGGGATCCCTTCAATGCATCAAGGGAAACGGTGTCTCCCAAGGCAGGTAAATAAGCGTATTGTTCAATTTGGGCTTGTGTGACTGGTTAACATATGATCCTTGGCCTGTGAGCATCTCAAGAGAAACAGCGATGTTGTACTGTATATTAAAATGAGCCTGAGCCTAGGCCTGGTCATCATATGCAACACACCAGTTAAAGAAGACCACAGGCTCCAAAACAGCCTTCATCAAATGGTGCCAGTCATAGTAAGTCTGTAAGTGCATTGCCCATTGCCATAGGACTTGCTCAAAATACAGCGAGTCAGGACCTGATTCCTTAGTGGCCTTACGGAACAAAGACAGGTCTGCAAGAGTGGTAGGTATTCATGGCTAGTTGGCCGCATTGGGGCCCACATTAACTGAAAACACCATGGTGGGCATATGTGGCACCATAGGTGGAATAGGCTCGGAGGTGTGTGGAGCAGCTGGCTCGGCAGGCAGACATTCAGGCAAATTACTCTATGGATAATGCATGCAGTCGGGGGTAGCTGCTCGAGGCATGAGGGGAGCAGAGAGAGGGGCTGCCAGTGTAGGCTTGAATCCTGCTGCAGTCATTTCCTCTCTCTTTCCATCCCTTTCCTTTATTTTATGCCTATTCTTATTCATCTCCTTGTCAGCAGAGGCAGAGGAAATATCAGTCATGGATGGAATGAAGGTGATAGATGAGTTGGTGTTACATTGTTCCTGGCAGTGTTTATTGTGGGCCTTAATGATTCCCTCAGTAGAGTAGGACTTTAGGCCAGCAATTGCAGCTAACAAAATGGGCATAAAAAACAACCAAGGCCATTTCCCTTTTTCTGGTTAGGAACAGAACTCTCATCCAAAGACCAGGTTCCCATATGTTCTCTGAAGGAGCAGCAAGCACTCATAACTACTGAGCCATCTCTCCAGGCATCACAACCCACAAGCACATGCATGCACTCACAAACACACACACACACACACACACACACACACACACACACATGCACACACACACTCTCTAAAAGCAGTCAGACCGTGGCTCTGTTTCCTGAGGGTCCAGTCCTTATATGGAAACACCAGGCGAGCCTGAACAAAAGTATGTGCCACACTACTATAAAAACAGACTCACAAACAAAAAGAAAAGCGGGGATCCCAGCATTTACCTGCTGAAGGGACCGAAATCGCACAATGTAGAGGGGCCTACTCACCGAAAAACATGGCTCAAGGGGGCTTGTAAACCACATGAGGAAAGGGAGACAAACAGTTCCTGTTCCAGCACCAAATGTCCCAGGTTTCAGCACCAGATGTAGCAGGGATCCTGTGTTGTTGTTCCCTTTGGGGGAGGGGGCCAAGTAGGGATGGAGTCAAGCCACACAGACTCTGGGAGAATGTTGAAACAACAAGCTCAGTTTATTCAGGAAGAGGCAAGGCTTATATACCCCACCCCACCCTGGGGAAAGGTCTGATGACTATGCATCTGCTGGTGTGACATGGCTGTCTCTTATTGGTCCAGGTCATCTTCAGGTCATGTTTCAGCTGCTGTTGCTAATGCCCCTAGGCAGACCCAGGCTGGCCCTCAGAATGTATCTTTTTTACTGGTTTGGGCCAGCTGGCCCTCAAGCCTCTTGGGGATGAGTCATCCCACAGATACCCACTACAGAAGAAGTAGATATACAAACTATTGATGCCAGTGTACTAGCCAGTATGTTAAGATTCTGGGGACATAGTGAGAAATCACATAACACAGGTAAATATAATCAAGGAGAGATCCATGAGAAGATAATACATAAGTTGATTTTTGGAGGCTTAGCAAAGACTAGACAACAGCAATGGGTTGGTTACCAGACTATATGGGAGAACCAACTAGAGGTATAAAGTGGAATTGCATGTATGAAGAATTTCAAGCCATTTAGTAATCCTATGCTTGGTGGTTAATACTGATCATCAACTTGATAGGATCTACAATCACCTGGGAGAGAAGCCTTTGACATACCCATAAGGGATTTTATACATTATGTTAGTCTGTGGACAAGCCTTAGATGAATTATCCAGGTTGAGTTAAATGAAGTGGGAAGACCCACCTTAACTGTGGGTGACCTCATTCCATTGGCGAAAATATTGTATTAAATGAATTAAGTGAGCTGAACAATAGCATTCATGATTCCATGCTTCCTGACTGTGCATGAAATGTGCCTTAAGTTTCTTACCATGAAGAAGTGTATCCTCTTGAACTGTTAGATGAAATAAAACTTTCCTTATATTGATTTTGTCACTGTAACAGTGAGAAAAGTGACTAATATATATTGCAGCATGAGTAATACATTGCTATGTAGAGCAAAAGATGGGCCAAGTTGACAGTAAGAAGGAAAGAAAAAAATCATCTCAAGTGTTCAGGGGTGATTTAGTGCAGAAGTAGATTTTAAAACTCATATTGCTTCCAATACATAGCCAGGCTATAAGACTGCTTCCACAGACTCTTGTAGATGGGGTTTTCTGTCCCACCTGTCAGTTTTGTCCTGCCAGCCATTTCCCAAATAACCACACTGAGACTTGTTATTAAATATAAATGCTCACTACATGAGTCAGGCTTGTTATTAACTAGCTTTTACAACTTAAATTAACCCATAATTCTTATCTACACTCTACCATGTTGCGGTTAACTTTTTTAAGCACAGCATGTTCATCTCCTCTTTCCTCTGCATTTCACTGGTGATTCTGTCCTCCTCTTCTTCCCAGTGTTCTCCCAGTCTGGCTCTCCCACATAATCTTTTCCTGCCTAGCTATTGGCCAGTTGGTTCTTTATTAAACCAATGAAAGTAAGGCATATTCACAGCGTACAAAAGGATTATTCCAAAGCATTTCCCCCTTTTGTTGAATTAAAAAGGAAAGTTTTAGTGCTAACACAGTAAAATGATAGTGCTGTTTCTTTTACCATTTACTATAAAATAAAACTTGGGGATAAATATCAAAGATAAAAAGCTGAAATAATCACAAACAACCATGACATATACTGTCACCATCTACTTCCTGGCTCAAAAAGGCCACTCAACCTCTTTGCCCCATCACATCCTCTTCCAAGGACCTTTCTTTATCTTGTCCCAAGTCTGTCAGGGAATTCTATGATCCATTCTGGCCAGCTGAATGTGAACCCCACCTCTTGAACCATGTGCTCTAGTCCATTGGACATCATAGATAAAATTCCACATAACATTCCCCCTTTTATCTAATTAAAAAAGAAAGATTCTAACTCTAACACAGTAAAACTATATACAATAAAAATAATTATCAGGTATTGTCAAAATAGAAGGACATTAACCTTAAAAAATGAAACTATGTATAACAAAAACAATTATCAAGTAAGAAATACATTCACAATGTCCAGTCAATTTGTAGTTGGTAAATTAGAAAAATTACCCAATCATCTGTCTTTTCTGGAAGAGTCCAAAGTTTCATATCTAATTTACTTTATATCATGGTTAAGGAGAATTGTAACTATCTAGTCTTCAACCCCACCAAAGACCTGTGAAGTATATAATATTATTTAAGTAAACAGGAAATGTAGAGCAAGCAATTCCAAAATTAAGAAAAATAACAGAAACAGCTGTCTGCCTGGATAATAACCCTACATTCCTCTCGATGTTACAGCATCCAACTTCAGCCTACAGGCCTAGAATATCTGACAGACACTTCTGAGAAGCAGGAATTTTGAAGGACTACCCCACCTTGTCTTGGCAAAGTTCAGCAGTCATTTTTTCTTGTGTCCTGATTGTCCAGTTTGGACAGCATACTGTCAGCAGTTGAGGTAAGGGCAGTTTCTTGCCCAAATGGCTAACTTTTGTCACAAATAAAGTAAACTCCAATATGGAGGTTCTTCAATGCCCATCATCCTTTTTTGAAGTAGATCTATGCCTCCAGGAGCAGACATGCCTCATTGTCAAGAAAAGCCTTATGTTATCAAACTTTTTAAATGCCATCTTCTGTAGGTCTTTGAAGTGTTTGATGATCACCTATCTATCTAAAATATATCTCTGTATGACCTTGACAACATACCTAACATGACTATAAGTTCGATAGTTATGGGTGACTGCATTATTCCATTATTCCACTGCATTATTTATTATCCTAAATAGCTTTCAAGGACAAAAACTTTATATTACATAATTAAACAAGCATAGATACAATACCTTAAAAATACAAACATCTGTACAGTATAACAAAAATTGCCTTAAATTTATATCAATATACAAAAATATCTTAAACAAAAGTAGAAACATACATACAGTATAACAAAAATAACTAAGTTTTTATCAATACATAAAAATGCATAACAATATAAAATTTTTTGAGATTAATATTTGCTTATGGGATTAAAGTAACTTCATTAATCTGCGTTTTTTTCTTACCATTCCTATAGACTCTCCATAGTCCATGATTTTCATGTTTTAATGTACAAATAAATCACCCATAAAGTTTCTTTAAAATGAAAATTCAATAATAACTCCTGTAGATAGTGTGCTTCCTCAGATCTTGGTAGTATTTAGGTAGATAGATTTCTACAGATGGCAGCTAACTCTGAAATTGGCAGCAACCACAGCATGCCAAAAGTGATCCTATCCACAAAAACATGTTTAGTCTCAAGATACAGAGTAATCATCTCTTATCAATGGTGAATATATTCCAAGTCTTCCAACAGATGATTAAAACTACAGTACTAAAGCAAATATAGTGTTTTTATTAAATAATACAGTCTATTCATGTATATATATGATAATGTTTAGTTTATGAACTAACACAATAAATGATTAACAGTAATAATGCAATAAAACAAAGTGTTACAGCAATATACTCTAATAAAAATTCTGAATCATTGATTTCTAGAATTATCTTTTTCATATCTTTGGACCATAGTTGACTACCACAGGTAACTAACTGGAATTCCAGAAAAGGAAATTGTAGATACAGGGAACCATTGTAATACTAGTTTTAAAGCTTATATTTCCAATCCATTGTCTTTTCTGAAAACCAACATTTATCTATTCATTTTCCTACCAAAAAATATCTCTTGGATGTCCCACAGGTACCACAAACTCAAAATGCTCAGCATCAAACTATTTTTTTTCCTTAAATTTAGTACTAGTCAATAATCCCTATTCCAGTGCTGACAGCTACTCAATTTGTTTCCATAGTATTCAAGGTAAAACCTAGCACCCACATGATAATCTACCAGACCTCAGAGTAACCTGGGGATTCTCACCTCAACCATGGTCTCTGTCATACATTCTATGCTCAGTGTTATGGATTTTGTTTAATTTCTTCAAAGTTCCCTCTTTTCTTCCTAACCTGTCTGTCATGGTGCTACAGTGTTTCATGTCCCTCCTTTCTTCAGGCTCAGTGAATGCCATTTCCATTGCATTATATACTGTTCTTTACAAGGACAATACTAGTTGTTATCTTTCCACTGAGTGGGCTGTTGTCTGGTTAAACTCTGAACTCCGAAAAAGAGGAATGCATGTTTTCTATTCCAATATCATCTCTCCAGTGTGGTGGTATTTTATCTATGCCACCCAATAAAATTTATCTGAGGATCAGAAGAACAAAGTCAGCCACTAGCCTTGCAATGTTAGCACGCGCCCTTAATCCTATCATCTAGCAGGCAGGATCTATCTGGATCTCTGTGAGTTCCAGGTTACACTACAAACAAAGTCAAATGTGGAGACACACGTCTTTAACCCCAACATCAACTATAGAATTCTGGAGGTCTATACAGACAGACAGGAAGTGATGTAGCTAACCTGAGAGAGCCAATGGGAGAACAGAACAGAAAGGGATATAGGCATGGAGATGTAGGAAATCAGACACTCTTTTGGAAGCAGCAGTGTTGTTAAGGTGAGGCTGGCAGCTGTTCCTAATTCCTCTGATCTCTGTCAGATTTTCACCCTATTTCTGGCCCTGAGTTTTTATTTAACAAGACCTTTTAGAAATTCATCTTACACTCCAATGCCTAAGAAAATATCTGGCCAATAGGGAAAATGATATTTAAAGCAATGAAGAAATAAAAGAAATGGCACAGGACAGTATCTTATGCTAAAGAAAATCATGTATTTTGGATGTATTTTGATATACACAGATATTAATCAGAATGGTGACTATCTAAAAGATAGAGGAAATATTCCAGATGTTCATTAGTAGGAATCTAGTATAAACTTATGAACTTATCACATGTATACATAGTAAAATGTTCAGTTGCCAAATATTCTGTATTTAAAAGTCCAGTTTCATACATAACAATTTTTGATGAAATATATAATGCTGGAAATGCTATTTCTCTGACAATTATAGGAGAAAGATGAGAGCTTTTTCTACTTAAAATTAATCAGACTAATCAGGTAAATAGATTACTCAATATATTCTTAATTAAAAGCTATTTGTTTTTCTCAGATTTAGGGAAGTAAATGGAAATGAAAAGTTCTGGGGGAGAAAATAAATGAAGAAATTACTACACGATAAGAGGTAGCCAAACACTAACACATGTTGTTCTTTAGTGCATTAGTAGATTATGTGTGATTCTTAAACTCTTTATTAAGAGTCTTAAAATCCAAGATCTGTTCATGTCTGCTTATACCTATCTCCTAAAAATAGTGTCTTCGAGTTCTCTTGTGCATTACCAATGGTAAACAAGTAATATTCTTGTTGGTGGACTTTATCTTGGCACTACAATGAGTATGGAAAGAATTTTGAGTAAAGCAGATTAGTTGTGCTGGCTTTTCATCTAAAATGCAAGTGAAATGGAAGGAAATATAAATAACAACAAATCACTCAGGCTAAGAGCCATTTGGGTAGAGCCCTAGCATTAGTATCCAAACTCTTTTGAAGGTGTTATAGTTTACTGGAAAGAAAAAGAGACTGAAAATATGAAGATTCACTCAGGTCGTGATTCCACAATTTATTTTATGTGGGACCCTGAGCTTTTTTCTGAACTCAATGTAATGTATTCATCTGTACTAAGGGGGGAAATAATATATTTTCACCATCAGATACTATTAGGTATTTGAAATATTTTATCATTGTAAAGCATTGCATATTGTCTATGCTTATTAATATAGCTAATCAATGCATTTCTCATCTTCTGATAGGAATCATCTAAAGAATAATTCAAATTCATGGGGATATATAGCTCAGTAACAGAAAACTTGCTTGGATTGCAGAGGACCCTAGGTTCAATCCCCAGACCTGAAAAACAAGTAAAATGAAAGAAGGCAATAATTCAACAGAATAATAATAGTGTAGTGATGATTTAACAAGTAAAAGTCCCAGGCTAGTATTACAAAATTATATATTTAAGGTCAATCCTCTTCCATCCATTATATGTAGGTTGATCATTATGGCAAATGCCAGTAACAGAAGACTGAATGTGGATTATGAAGGTTATTCGAGGCTGCCTGAAAAGCTATTTGTAAATCAATAAATGCTTAAAACCTACTGAGAAGATGGTGAAACCTACAGCCGCATGAAATTGGAATTGTTAAATCCCAAATTGTTTGTGAATAAAGATTTTAGAAAATGTGCTGTGATGATTTCAAGTTCAGTGAATTCATAAAGTCAATGATGGTTTTCAAGCAAACCACTGACCACACTTCATATCATTACTTCAGAAGGAATTATCCCAGTTGCACACTTTCATAGAGTCTTAAATTTTCCTACTAACCTAAAAAGTAATGAGCAAATTTAAAAATACAACAGTAAATGCAAGTCACCTACATTTAGTAAATCAATGTCCTTCTTGTCTTCTGTCCTGTGAAGTATAATTATCCATAGGTGTTCTAGAGCAAAGCAGCTGATTATTTAGTGACAATGTCAAAAAAAATTAGAATAGGGATTCTCAAACAATAATGTATGCAGAAATCGCCAGGAGAGTAGGTGAAAATGTAGATTCTGACAGTGTATGAGCTGGGTTACCATTTTGCATGTCTAACAATCAGCAAGGGGATGCAGATCCTGATAGCCTGGATCATATTTTGAGTATCAAGATATTCCATCTGTTTACTGTCATATGACTTCTGGATGAATTATCTGTAGCAATTGTTAAATTGTTAAAAAGTCATAATTCCATCCTCCAGATGCAATTATTCCTATGGGTAGGCAAAGATACATCATTGCACATCTGGGCAGTATAAGAAGTCTTCTATTTTGAACCACTCTTTACATGATGTCTGGTCATAAGAGGAAACAGTTTCATAGATAAAATAATTGATTGTGTAACTTTGGGTACATAAGCCACAATAAAAAGCCCCAAAGACATTCCTTGAATTTTGAATTCTGAAGAAAAGATTTCCCAATTAGAATTGTGTCTTCTCATCACCTGTCAGTCTTGAATGTTCAGACACTGAGTCTGGATATTTTTTCAGAGAAATCCAAATTCCACAACTCTCTTCAGATCCCCACATCTCAATAGGATTTCCACTGCATACTGCTCATTTGCTGTGGGCCTCCATGTTCTCTCTTGTGCTAGAAGATCACAATAGTAGTGACTTACTTATTTTAATAGCACTTTCTGGGCATTTTAAAAAGGACGTTGCTTCCACACATCTTCTTCACAAATTGCTAAGTCATTTGGTTTGTTTCCGTCCATTTGATTAGCAGAACCACTTTCTTTATCTATCCCTCTCTAACTACCTTCAAGCAGATCAGCAGAAAAGCAAAAAAAAGAAAAAAGAAAAAGAAGACAAACAAATGCAATAGATTCTAAGTCACTTCTCAAACTTTCACAAGTTGCTTTTACAAAGAGGCAATAGGTAAGATACAAAATCCACATAACACTTGTTATAATTTATTCTTCTGATTCTTATTCACATATCAGAAATATTAGCATCAAAGGGGCCTTGTTTCAAGCAGGAGTCATATTGGAAACTAGGTAATGAGTTCTCTTTGCCAATTAACAATAATTTTGGCATAGAATATGATGATTCTTTTCTTAAATACATTGCAATCATTTCTATTTCCACAGAAGACTATATCTAAAAGTAAAATGTATTCTTATTACTGTCTTAGATTCCAGTGAATATCCTAACATAGTGTTACATTATTGTGAGGTTTTGGTATAAGGAAATTTCTTTCGTGGCATTACATAAATCACTTACCAGCTCGTAAATTACAGTCTTGAAATTATCTCTTTGTAAGAATCTCAATGAATTGTAATTGGAACTGTTTGAAATTTCATAAATATATTAGATACAATCCAGTTATATTTCATGTTGAGCTTTCTTTCTACTTAACATAGATATGTAGATAATAGTGAGGAGATGTTAAAATGAGTAAACTATTGAGGTTTTTCTTTTCTCCATTGGTACATGATTGTTCATGTACTGACACAATGTTTATGGCTGGTGGGAGGTGAGCAGTGCCATCAAGTCCATTCATGGCTCAGGAATAGGTGTCTGCTCCCATCTAGCCCTGTGACTTTGTGATGCTGATTAAGAGTAGGATTTATGGACATTTTATAAATTAATGGAATTAAGGATTGCATCTTCAAATCAACGATGGTGATAATATTTACACCCAAGAAACCACCAAACACTACAAATTGGTGTTTTTGTGATATTTATTTCCTCCTTCTCATCCTTCATTCTTTTCTGTCTTTCTTCTCTCTGTCTGTGTCTCTGTCTCCTCCCTTTCTTCCTCCTCCTCCTTCTTTTTAGAAAAACTGTTTACCATCATAACATGATTAGGTGTATGTATATTTTTTTTAACTCTCAGCCCTAGTTTCCTCATGTGTAAAATGAGGTTAATAGTAGCTATTTTTGCCTTGCATAGGACTGTGGTGTAAAATGAGATCTGTAAGTCATAAGTAAACGTACTAAACAATTAAATAATATTTTCTCTAGTATTGATAATTATGATAAACAAATAAAGAAACTCTTCTTTACTGTTAATTGGGATGAAAATTACTGCAGCTCCTTATGGAAATCAGCAAGAAGGTTTTTCCCCAAACTCAAACGTGATATTAAACAACTACACTCTGGTGGTTTGAATAAGAATGGCCTTCATAGGTTCATATATTTGAATGAATAGTCACCAGGAAGTGACACTATTTGAAAGGATTTGAAGAATTAGGAGGTATGACCTTATTGGAGGAAGTATGCCACTGGAGGTGGGATTTGAGGGTTCAAAAGCCCATATCATCAGGCCCAGTCTCTCTCTCTCTTTCTCTCTCTCTCTTTCTCTCTCTCTCTTTCTCTCTCTCTCTGTTTATCTCTCTATCTTTATATCTTTCTGCCTATGGATCAGGATGTAGAACTCTCAGCTCCTTCTCCAGCACCATGTCTGACTGACTGCCACTATGCTCCCTGTCATGATAATAATGAGCTAATCCAGTGAAACTGTAAGCAAACCTCCAATTACGTGTTGTTTGTTAATAAGAGTTGCCTTGGTCATGCTATCTCTTCACAACAGTAGAACAGTGACTAAGATATTTGTCATACCTGAAGATACAGGCAAGGGAATCAAAGTCAATACACAACAGAGATCCTTACAGAGAAATGTTTATTGCTGTGCTATTCACAAAAGCTAAGATGTGAAGCCAGCTTAAATATCAATCAACATATGAATGTATAAAAATAATATGATCCTTATAAACAATGACATTCTAGTTACTCATCAATGTAGCTGGAAGGTTTCTCCAGTTCCGCCCAGCACCGTGGTCCTGCCCGGCCCCATGGTCCCACAGCCACTTATAAAATAATCACTCAGAGGCTTAATATTATTTATAAACTGTATGGCCTATGGCAGGTTTCTTGCTAGCTAGCTCTTTCATCTTAAATTAATCCATTTCTATTAATCTATGTTTTGCCATGTGGCTGTGGCATTTCTGGTATGCTGGCATCTTGTTTCTCCTTGGCTAGTGGCTAGGCATCTCCTAGACTCTACCCTTATTCTCTCTGTTCCTCCTCTTGGATTTCCCGCCTGGCTGTAAGCTTTCTTGCCACAGGCTAAACCAGCTTTACTGACTAACCAATGGGGAACAGCATATATTCACAGCATACAGAAAGACATCCCACAGCACTTCCCCTTTTCTGTCTAATGAAAAAGGAAGGTTTTAATTTTAACGTAGTAAAATTGTATATAATGAATCAGTTATCAAGCAAGAATTACAGTTACAATATCTAGTTTATATTTGGCAAAATTAGAAAAATATTCTACCATCTATCCTATTCTGTGAGTCTAAAGTTTTATATCTAATTTATCTTTTATCATGATTAAGGAAAGCTATAATTATAACTATCTAGTATTTAACTCCATCAAAGACCCCAGAAGGATATAATATTACCTAAATAAACAGGAAGTGCATTGTAAGCAACTTCCAAAAATCTAGAATGACAGAGACATCTGGCTGCCTGGACAGTCACTCAAAGTTCCTCTGTAACGTTGGGACATCCATTTTAATTCAGCCTATAAGCCTAGAATATCTGACAGATCATTTTCAGAGGCAGGAATTTTGAAAGTCCATCTTACTTTGTCTTGGCAGAGTTCAGTAGTCACTTTTCCTTGTGTTCTGCTCATCCAGAAAGGATAGCATTCATACTGTCAGCAGTCAAGGTAAGGGCAGTTCTTTGCCCAGCAGGCCATTATATGCCAGGAAGAAGACAAACTTTCAAATGGAGGGTCTTAAAAACCCAATATTCTCTCGGGATCAGATCGGTGCTGGCAGGGCCAATCATGTCTCAAGAGAATTCTAAGTTATTTAAATGCCATAGTCTCTAGGTCTATAAAGTGTTTGAAGATTACCTATCCATCTGACCTATGTATCTATAGATCTGGACAACCTAACTAACATAAAAATAGAGATGACAAGTATGGGTGACTATGAATTTGTAAGTCTTATCTACCTAAATAACCTAAGTACTAAGGCTTCATATAAACAAGGTAAACAGTCTGCAAACAAATGTACAGTAAAAGGACAATAACCTGAAAATTGTGACAATACACAAAATATAAATGTACAGTAAAAGGACAATAACCTGAAAATTGTGACAATACACAAAATATCTTAAACAGAGGTAGAAATGTATAGTGCAATATGCAATATTGAAAGACCCCAACTTTCCTAAGGCCTGAAACCCCCATACTCTTTAGGCCTGACACTCCCTCCCTTAGGATCGAGAAGCTAAAGCCAGAGCAGAATTGCTAAATTACTGTTTAATGGAGGTCAAGATTTCTGTTAAGATATGCTGTCCAGCCGCTGCTCCACCACAACCGGAGGTTTCTGGCAAAGAGATAATTGCTCAATTGTAGCTAGGACAATTACAGGAGTTCCNGGGAAAGTCACTGTGACCTTGTATAAACCCCCCAAAGTTCTCAGGCAGAACCTCGATTGCTTGACCACAGGATGTCACAGGATGCCACAAGACATTCAGGTGATAACGATTATTTGGCTCTGGAATGTCCCAACTCTGGTCTCCATGACAATGAGCACCCACCCTATAATTAAGCCAAACTTTGTGGAAAGTCCCTAGACACGAACCAATCAAAGATAGATCTGTATGAAAACTGTAACTGTGATTTTTGCCTTTAAAAACTGTGTGTGATTTCAGTTCAGATCTTCTCTTGCTCGGGAGAGTCAAGAAGGCCCGATTGTACAACCGTTTGTCTTTTTGCCTTGAAATTAAACCTCTTGCAGATTGCATCAACTGGACTGGAGTCTGGGATTTTGGGGCCCCCCTTCCCGAGAAGGTAGTACCTTGTTTTTGGGGTCTATCAATATGACAACAATCCTAAATATGTATCAATATATAAAATATTTTAAACAGAGGTAGACTAACAGTTACAATTTTTTGTATTTCAACTAGAACATACTAAGTACTAAATTCAGATTTATCAGGATAGGAAAGTTTTTGGAATAATCTCTTTAACATGCCATTTACCAATGTTCTGGACATCTCTGGATTTTAGTATATGTCTCTTGTTTGATGTTGTTCTTGTTGATTGGAGTTCCATTTGTTTATGTCATTACTCTTTATTTATCCTTGACAATCATTCTTATTGTATATAGTTTTGTGTTAGATTAGAACTTTCTTATTTAGACAAAAGGGGGAGATGTAGTGAGTGGCTGTTTGAGCCATGCCCTAAATCACCACCTCTAGTGAGGCAGCTGTAGCTGTTACACCTGCCTATGTCCTTGAGGTACCTGCCCTTGGGGTATGGCCTCCAGAGAACCTTAAGACTTGGGATGCATGTAAGCAGCTCTCTCTTGGCTACCTCATGGTTTGGATGTTGAAATCTTGTACTAAGCCATTTAGCATGGGACATAGCTCAGTTTTCCCAGGCCCTATGACAAATCTCCTGTGGTTGTGAGTTTACCCCAAAATAAGTTCTTTTGATCATTAAATGGATTCCATAGATTGCTAGCAATTTAATCATATTACATCAAGAAGAATGAAATTGGGACTGGAGAGATACTTCAGGGTTTAAGAGCATTTAGCACTCTTGCAGAGGACTGGAATTTGGGTCTCACTTTTCTTATTGGGCAGCTCACAACCACCTTTAACTGCAGTTCCAAGGGATCTGATGAACTGTTCTGGACTGTAAGAGAACATTTATGTGTACTCACACCCATAGACACACAGGGATATACATAAATATATTTAAAACTTACTCTTCAAAAGAGTGAAATTATGCCATTTGCATGAAAATTAGAAATGGATTTAGGGATATCATGCTATGTAAAATAAGCCAAACACAGAAAGAATATGTCATTTTTTTCTTCTTATGAGCCCAACCTAGATTGTACACATATACATATTTACCTGTATGTGATAAAACAATAGAAGGGGGCTATTTGGAAAGAGAGAAGGAAGAAAGAAGATAATTGCACATGAAGAGGGTCAAAGTCTATGACATACTTGAACAAAATGTCTTCATGAAACTCATTAATCTGTACAATTATTATACACTAACAGAAATTATTTTAAAAATCAAAATTTACATAAGACTACAGAGTTTTCTTGATTAAATGTGTCAAAATCTGACAAATAACTAAAAGACTATCACAGAACTCTGGATGATCTGTTGATTCACCAGCAGTGATTGGATAAATAATAAAATAAAATATAACTAATAAATTATTCTCTATTTTTTTAAACAGATTGTTTTTTTCCTTTATTTTAGAAAAAATCTTTTTGTTCTTATAATCAAGATTTTATATGGCTTATGTCATTTGAAAATAATAAAAAATTTAGAAGTCATTTATTTCTCTTAAAGTATGTAAAATCTTAAAGCATTTTTTAAAATTTTAGCCCACATATATTATTTGTATGAAACCTTTTAACATTTTTATAAAAGTAATTTTCATTTAAACATTCAAAATATCTTCTAAATAATTGAACTCTGGGGAAATTTAAATAAATCATAAAAGCTTGAATTAGAAAAATATTAAATAAAACTTTTCATTCCAGTCTTCAATGTCCTTGTCTTTGTGCATGCAAAGAATTAATACAGAGATTCCCTGGGAACCCACAGGCCACTCCAGCCAGGGAAGCAGGTAGGCCTACTGCAGATCATCACCTCTCTCTACTTTTCTACAAGCCCAATATCCCAGTCTTACCCTAGCTCAGTAGCAGATCACCTGCTATGTCCTCTCCTCATTCTCTTCCCCAATTCCCAGGGGACTAAGCAGATCCTGGTAGAACACTCTGCTTCCCTCCCTCTTATGCTTAATCTCCTAGCCCATCCCCATTCCTAAGAGTCAGTACCCAATACCCAGAAACACATTTTGTCTGGAATCCCCAATGGCCACACCTTATCAGGATCCCAGAAGAATTTCCTACCGGGCAACACACAGACATCATATACTCCTAAGAGTCAGGAAAGGCAACAGAAACCAACAAACAAATATTCCACCAAAAAAAAGACAAGACTAGATATCAGTACCTAGAATTACAATCTTCCCAATCCCAGATGCTTAGATGCCATCAATAAAACTAAAATCAATAACAGACAGGAAA
>LZPO01034959.1:188558-214617 GCA_001675575.1 Neotoma lepida
CCAAGAAGCCTCTTTTAATTTCCCCGTTTGAGCTGATGTATGGGAGACCAGCCCTAATGCCAGTTGTTCTTCCCAAATCCCCACCCCTTCCAGATAGCCTCTTAACTCCTTTGCTGTGCCATCTCAGGTCTACTCTGTGGAACTTCGCAGACCACTTTCTACCTCAGCCATGTGACAATATCTGCCCACCCCAAATCCACATCGGAGATCAGGTTCTTCTTTCTCCTCCAGGTCAGCGTCCTTCATCCCTTTCTCCTAAATGGCAGGGACCCTTTAAGGTAATTCTTGTAACTCCCACAGCCGCTAAACTCGAGAGCTTTCCTCACTGGATTCACCTGTCTCAGCTAAAGCCTTTCACTTTACCTCCATCCTGGGAAAATCTCTCTTCATATACAGTCTCTCAAACAGAACCGTGTTCTCTGAAGCTTCAGAGGGCACCAGGTGGCACAGCTTTGTCACCGATTCCATAACAGTAAGGTTCAAAAACAATAAGCCTTTTAACCACTCAGCTAATTGTTACAGGAGACAGAGAAGCATTAAACACATCCAGGCGGTATGGAACTGTAACAACAATCCAAAGGTATTTACACATACCCGAAGCCCAAACAGGGTTTGGGCCCTACAAAAAGGGACTTTTAAATATTCACTCCTCTCTCCCTCTCTCTCTCACTAACTCTGAACACTTCAGTGCCATAGTCACGGTTTAACTTTCTCACAAATGCTCCTTAATATGTTTAAGCTCAAGAAACCAGCTTGAGTTCACCTGGGCAGAAGGGATCTGCTTCAGAATTAAGTATTAAGTATAACTCAAACCTTACAATTCTGCCAACCTTTTCTCTTCTCCCTCACCCTAGGTACCTCCCGCCAAAGGTTAAAAACTTTTTCTTTTTTAAGTTCTCTCTACCTCACTAGCACCTTCCCAGACACAGCCGGACTGCTCCAGGATGCAAAGACACAGCCAGACTGCTCCAGGATGCAACAACACAGCTGGATGGCTCCAGGGCAGCAGACAACAGCCCACCATTACAGGACACCTGGATACTTCAGGAGCCCCCTCTTCTGTTCCCCCTCCCAGAGTCGGCACCCACCAAGTCAGCTGGAAGCAGTTTTTCCAGGAGACACGATGCCCCCATACCCGATCATCTGCCATCTTTTTATGATAACAAAGAGTCTGGAATGTTAGTCACACCCACATGACCTCACATGCTTTAACTAGCCATTTCTGCACAGGTCACCCCTGGGCTCAGGTCACTTCCGGGTCATACGCCAGGTGCACGCTCAGGTCACTTCTGGGCCCTACTCCCGGTGCAGGCCCAGGTCACCTCCGGGCTCAGGTCACTTCCAGGTCATGTGCTGGTACATGGTCATGTGGTTTGCGCACACCAATGACCGTGCACCCTCTGGACATGCACGAGTAGCCACGCGGACTTGAATATGCATGCGCAGGCCGGCATTTAAAAGGCAGGTCCCACGTACCCTTGCTCTCCCACGTACCCTTGCTCTCCCACATGTGTTCTCCACAGGCCTGTTCACTTCCCCTTCTGTCCCGCCACCCTCAATAAAACTCTCATTAGCAGGTTTGCCATGTTCATGACCTTTTTCCTTGCAGAGTACTATCGCCACAAATAACTATCAGTATAATCATTATTTTGTCTCTAGGAATAATCATCCAGACTCAACAATTTTAATTCATCTAACGTTCCCAAATTAACATCCTTATTCCATATGTACTGATCATAGGCTGTGTTGTTGTTACAAGATGTTGCCTGTCCCGACATAGAACCAGGACAGGCCCTTTCTGGGAATAGAGCACATATCTTTCCTACAATTATAATGTGCTGCATTTCCCATCACATATTTTAAGGACTCTTGTGAGCATCCAAATATCCATACCTACTCAGAAATACAGCATTCTATTAAAACAGAACAGAACAAATTGGCCAAACGCAGCTGAAATTCCAGAGAGAGATTATAATAATTTCACAAAGCATGTGATGACAGCTGCTGCACAAGTTTGCTACTGCTACCACAAATCCCAACTGAAATGGTTTACATGCATGAATATTTTACATACTCATTATTTCTTACAGATACATTTAATTTTCATTTTGGTGGAGGAGAGGAACATATTTGGTGGTGAATATAGAACACTCAAAATAAGTATCATAAGCCGTGATGAGCAATGTGCTGCCAACTGTGTTATTAACAACCAGAATGTCAGGTTACCCTGGCAGTTGCGTTTTCCTTTATGCCTGCAAATGAAGGAAGATTCAAGGAGAAAAATCTGCATAGACTTCCTAATGTGCTCAGCCATCATTTCCAGTCTTTTCTACCTTCTTCTTCAGATGAATAAAACCCAATTTAATGGCTTAATTAGTTTGAGTTGATTTGTCATTTGCTACCAAATAGAATCTTGACTACTGAATCACTGTAACTGCAGCCAGATGCAACAACAAGTAAAGGTCTGATTTTATATTTCAGTAATAAGGAGTACATATAAAAATTACTGTAGGAGAATATTTTGTCCGGGTCCTGCTAGGACCCACGGTCCCAAAGTTGCTTATAAAATAATTACTCAGAGGCTTATATTAATTATAACTGATTGGTCATTAGCTCAGGCTTATTATTGACTAGCTCTTACATTTAAATTAACCCATTTTTATTAATCTATGTTTTGCTACGTGTTTCGTGACTTTACCAGTCTGCTGGCATGTTGTTCCTTTGGTGGCTGGAGTCTCCCCACTCAACTTTTCTTTTCAAGAATTCTCCTTGTCTGTTTATCCTACCTGTACTTCCTGCCTCGCTACTGGCCAATCAGCATTTTATTTATCAACCAATCAGAGCAACACACATTCACAGCATACAGAAAGACATCTCCATAAAATTATAATCTCTGGCATTACATAAGTATAAATCAGTTTTTAATGTTTTGTTACACATGCTATAGCCTTAAATATGAATGAATATTGGTAAATTCATTTGGAAAAGTAGTTATTTTAATAAACTTTTTAAAACATTAATCTTTCTTCTCAACTTGCTGACTAGGGCATCCTTCCTCATATTGTCTTGCTGATACCTCTCCTTTATTTATGTATGATAACTAGGACCTCATTCTCCCCACTATGAGATGTGTGTGTGTGTGTGTGTGTGTGTGTGTGTGTCTGTGCACAAGTCTGTGTGCACATGCACATGCATCTCTGCTCAAGAATTCACACATGTATATTCAAAGGTTAAAAGGAAGTTACTTGACTGAACTTTTCTCAGATTATGTGTTTTCCCCTTATGAATCAGAACTCTTTCCATCACCTATTTTGTCCTGGAGGAAAGCAGCTGATTTACCTCAGAGGGAATAAAAAATTTTCCATTGTGAATAAAGAAATTGCATCTTTTAAATATTCACATTATATAAGTTGCCTTAAATGAGATTGTCATTTTGTAAATATGCAGTGTACCTTCAACTGAACAGGAAATAGTAACACATCATGTTTTCATGCATTTCCTTCAGCTATTCTGTCCCTACCCCTCATGCTATTATATGCAGATGGAGTCAGAAGCCACAAGAAAAACAGAAAATAACATAGCAAGGACACTAAAGCTAGGAAGGGCCTCCAAAGTTCCTCATCAGAATATACTTCTTACAGAGACAAACACATGGGCTTTGGTTTATTCCATAAATTTCCATTGTCGTCTTCAGAAGCCTAATATAATTTTGAGGACACAATTACCTTTTGCATTTACCTTCAAATTCTTTTTTTGTTTTGTTTTGTTTAAGTTTTGCTCAGCTTACTCTGAGAAAATTAGGAATGTGACAAATAGCATTTCACTTGAAGATGGCAGTAACATATGATGTAGGGCTCATAATTCCAGATTTAGCTACTATGTGGACTCTTTCTTCATTCAAGGTTCCATTGACTTAAAGCAATGTGTTTCTATAGAGGCTTCACAGAAATTCTAATGATGTGGTGAAGTATGAGAACAGGACAAATATTCTACTTGTTATTGCCTTTTAACCTTTTAAAATATATTTTGCATATTTTACTTCTAAATGACTGTTTTCACTATCTAGGCCCTTTAAGATATACAATCAGGCTTTTAAATTGTTGTAAGTATAATATTTTTGATCATGTAGGAAGTAGAAGTAAAGTGACACCAAATTGGAATGTGTGCCTTTAGTCACTGAGATTAAGATTCCTGAAGACTGAACTAGAAAACAGAGGCCAGTTAACCACTGTTAGTAAATGATCTGCAGAATTATGAGAGGAGATACAAAAAGATACAGAATCATTCTAGATGGGAGGGAGAAGGTGGTTAATTTAAAAATAAAAATTCTGGTGAGAGAGTTTTTACCCTTTAGTAAATTACTACATAGTCCTAGAGAGGTTGGTAGCAGAGTACAGTGAAGGAGGATCACATCATTAGTGTTCACCTCTCCCTCCCTCTCCCTATCCCCTACTCTGCTCTATATCTTTCACATTGGAGCACCATGACACTTTCTAAATGTCTTTGTGGTCTTAAATTTATGTAACTTGAAAATAAAAAACTGATTCAGAAGCTTAAATAGTGCCACAGCTCAATATATTTATGGCTTTTATAATACCATTATACATATTATAGTTTGTGTTATTCAACAAATATATTGCAGTGATAGTGTAGGTGGATAGCCTAAGTAAACAGGACATCCAAACAGCACAATAAATGTTTAGGAGGCTGTACTGGCTGGTTTTATATGTCAATTTCACACAAGCTAGAGTCATCAGAGAGGAAGGAGCCTCATTTGAAGAAATACCCCCATGAGATCCAGCTGTAAGGCATTTTCAATTAGTGATTGATGGGGGAGGTGGGGTTGATTGTGAGTGGTGCCATCCCTGGGCTGGTACTCCTGGGTTCTGTAAGAAAGCATGCTGAGCAAGCGAAGGGAAGCAAGACAGTAAGCAGGTCTCCTCCACAGCCTCTGCATCAGTTCTTGCTTCCAGGATCCTGCCCTGTTTGAGTTCCTATTCTGACTTCCTCTAATGATGGACTATGATCTGGAAATAAGCCAAATAAACCCTTTCCCCCCCAACTTTCTTTTTGGTCATGGTGTTCCATCACAGCAGTAGAAACCCTAACTAAGACAAAGGCATTTAAAGAAAAAGTCTGAGGAGGTAGCAAATGACTGACAGAAGTAACTTCCTTCCTCTGTAGACAGGGGGGCATTTCTTAGTGAAGTCAGTAGGCTATACTTAGCAAATGTTGGGGCTGAAAACAAGTAGAGGTTCCCAGTGAAAGCTGGGTAGCATAATATATCATGGCAAGAAATCTCAGGATCGTGACTTTGAAGTTGGTTGATGTTTGTCTGAGTTTCCATTGCATCTTTTCCTTCTGGAAATACTGAAAATTGAGCTGAATCTAGGACTAAATTATTTCCAGGAAAACAGTTTGGCACTGAACCTTAGCCTCAGCCCTTCTCTTGTTTTCTGCAAAACAAGAGTAATAATATAGACTTTGCCGGACTATTGTAAAAATTTCAGATGATGTGAGAAATGCTTTTGATGTAATTATTATCATGAAAGGGTAAATGATTACTTTTGACTCATGGCAACAATAGAAAGAAATATGGGAGGCATAAAAACTCATTCAAGGAAGCTAGATAAGGATCCTATCCATAGGATTTAAAAAGGAAGATATGAAGCTAGTTGGAATAATATAAGTAATATCACATATAACAAAGCACAACCCTGAATAGAGGCATATTTGAGCTATTAATTTGGTTGTATATTTTAATCTATGTAAAAGCTCATTTTCTGCATATTCACCACACTTTCTTCTGAACTCTCAAGATATAAGAACCATATAAAGCATTAGGCCCAATTCACCAATAGGAAGAAAAGAACCTGGCTTTGCCTCAGTAACCCTGCCTTCTTTAAGTCTTAGACAATGTACCTAGCAAAATTTTCTAGTTCTTTGCTGAACTTTACATGGATTTTGGAGATACAAAGATAAGCACCATGTGATGTTCTAGTATTTTAAATATTCCTCACTCTTACTATTGATTTAATATCTTACCTCTTGTTGAAACTCAGTTTAGCTATCCAAGGCTCATTTTGTTCTCTTTAACTCCAGTGCTATCAAAAATCAAGCTTGACAATGAGGCAGTGAATTTGTCCACCAAACTTTAATTTCCTGACTCACCAATTTGTTTTCAACCTTCAGAAATCAGTTGCATATGAAATGACTAAGAGGGGTTGACTTATTATTAGGCCAGTGGTAAACAGAGTTTTACAAGCTTTAGTTTTTTTTCTGTGAAACAGTTCTATTATCTCTCCAGCAAATTATAGAGTTTCATGTACTGAGCAAAATGGGTATATTGTTCTCATTTAGACACTTTTACTTTTAACAAGAAATCCAGCTCAAAATAGGTTCCTGAATAAGCTTGCTTGAACTATTTATAAAAAGTACAGATTTAAGGACATTTTAATGTGTATTTATCTCTCTGCACTTGCATTCTTCCATACAGGAGCCAATTTGAGTTCTGTCCTGATAATTTAACAACATGCCTCCAACACAAGTTTTGATTGTCACTTATTACATTTATTCTCTCAGGAAAGACTGTATCCCCACTGCTTATACCATTAATCACCCTTCTATCTTCAGATAAAATGTCTGGTTATCCTTACAAAATAGTATTTGGGCTATGATGAGAAGGAGAAAAGCATCAACTGACATCTAGCAGTTGGTCCAGTATGATCAATATGTATTAGAGTTGCTACTAGATAGCCTGGCACTCATTACTGTGCTTTGGTATTTTCCTAGGGACTTAAGCACCTTAAAATCACCTTATGATCACAATGGATCAACACAAAAGAATACCATTCAATAAATGTGTTTTCACACTGAAAACAAAACAAAACCAAACAAAAAACATGACCATTGTCTGTACCCCAAACTACCAAAGGTTCTCTATATAGGTAAATATGAGTATCTAGTGCTTTTCCCCCCTAAACATAGCTTTTGTCACACTCAGGTTTGATTTATTTCCAGGCATATGCAATTCATTCAAATACACAGTCCACTTCCTAATAATATTCAATAAAGAATAAAGTCCTGATTCTTTAGTTCCTCCTCCAAATGCTGGCATGAATTCAAATTCTTTTCAAATAAGTCCTTTTTACAACTAATCTTGCAGTGAGTAATAAATATAACTCCTCTGGCAGATAATGTGTCCTTGGTTGTCTTTGAGTGGAAGGCAGTGATAGAAATGGTGGTTTTATGAGATTCACCTGAAGTACTGTGTTTTGGACCAGGTCCTTCAATTTAGTCATACTGTTTGTATCTGAAATTCATGCTTCTGTTTGAAATACCACTGTTCTGAAAATCTAGTTCATTCTGAATTGAACAATGATGTTTTACTGAAGCCTTTCAGAATTGGGTTTATTTTTTCCCTAAAAATAAACTCCCTTGGAATATTTCTGCTACCTGATCACATTTGCATTATTCTTTTGTAACTTGTTTTGAAGCCTTATAATACATTTTTAAATGTCTATCAACTGTTCTAGTGTCTTGAGTGCTGTTTTTCATAAGAAAAAAATCCACAGTGAAAGAATGAGTGCATGTCCAACAGGTTATCATTGTCACAGTTCTGGGCTGAGGAACTAAGAAAGTCTCCTTACACCAAGGTCCCTTGACCAAATTTTGCCAAGGGTCAGCTTTTTAAGTACTGAACAAGCCTTCTTCCCAAGTCTTGTTTTAAATGTTCTAGAGAATAATTCTGTTTAGTTTCATCAGTCCAGACTCAGAATACGTTGTTTGCTGCTTGATTAGTGATTCTCAACCATAAGCAAACTTTTGAATTAACTTTTGATTCTTCAGGTTAAATGAGCAACATACTTACATGTTACCCAGTGCTCATGAGATGTTCTTCTTACATGATCAAACCTCTTACAAACTTTGAACCTACCTTAATCAAGTCATTTCTTATAAACATAAATTGTATTGCATATTTTTAACTGGGAAGGTTTCAACATGGACAATTTGGAATTGAAGGGGCTACTTTTGGTAGTTTTCCTACACAATCAAGATAGTGCATTTGAGGAGTACAATAGAAACAGAAATAGAGAAACTTTCATGAAGACACATGCAATGTTTACCTACAAGATCATTTTTCTCAATGTGAGTGAAAGCCTCTACTTTTGGATCTATCAATGAATGCTGATTTCTTAACTACATGACATGATGTAATTGTCAAGAGGCTAAGTTATGTCAAAAGAAGGTGCATGGTGCCCTCTCTCGTGTATGTGTGTGTGTGTGTGTGTGTGTGTGTGTACATACGAACATTTTTTATTTATAAAATTCCTCCCTTTTGTTGCATAGAAAACTTAGTTATTATTTTACAGTAACAATTTTATATTTGTCAGGAGCTGACTTTATTTCAATTTATTTCTTCCAGTTCTTTTATTTCCCTCACTTATAAAATGTGAAGCATAAGTGATCAAAAACCATTTCATTTGTATGCATGTACCCTAGAGATAGCTACTCTAAACTATCAATATTGTCCAAAGGGAAAACAAAGGTAGGACAGTCCTTCAGAATTCCTACTTTACACAGAAGTCTGTGAGATATTCTAGGCCTATAGGCCGAAGATGGATTCCGCAGCATTGCAAAGGAACCTTGGGTGACTGTCCAGGCAGCCAGGTGTTTCTGTTATTTCTAGTTTTGGAAGTTGTTTTCTCTGTACTTCCTGTTTACTAAAGTAATATTTTAACATTTCTTGGATCTCTGATGGAAATTGAAGACTAGATAGCTATAGTTTTACAGTTTTCCTTGTTACCAAATTCAGAAAAAAACTTACATAAGAGATGTAAAGTTTATAAGGTTGAGAGGCATAAAAGCTTAAAGTGTTTATATAAATGATTTGAGATCTAAAAAGATAGTTGTAAGATGGTAATACAAGTTATAATAGAAAATGATTTATGTATAAAACTTTGAATTCATTAAGATAAGATAGATAATAGAGTATTTTCTCTGAATATGCCAAATACAAATCGACCAGACATGGGAATTTAATTCTTATTTGATGATTGTTCTTATTGTATATAGTTTTACTATGTTAGAGTTAAAACCTTTCCCTTTTATTTAGACAAAAATGGAGAATTGTTGTGAAATAATCTTTTTGTACATTGTGAAGATGTGTCGCTCTGATTGGTTTAATAAAAAGCTGAACAGCCAATAGTGAGGCAGGATTTTCAGGGTAGAGAGGATACTGGAAAGAAGGTGGAGATACCAGGAGACATAGAGCAAGCAGGATGGGTAATATGGAGATGAGGTAATAAAGGCAAGAGGCAGAAAGTAAACTAATAAAAATGGGTTAATTTAAATTATATAAGGGCTAGTTAGAAACAAGGCTAAGCTATCAGTTGTGATTTCATAATTAATAATAAGTTTTCATGTCATTATTAGGGAGCAGACAGTCCTGACAAGAACATCTGCCCACAGAAGGGAGATATGTCTTTATATTTCACTTGGTATTTTTCCCTTCTAGACAGTAAGCAGCACATCTCCATGGCCTCTACATAAGTTCTTGCTACCAGGTTCCTGCCCTGCTTGAGTTCCTACCTTGGCTTCCCTCAGCTGACTATGAAAGGGGATGTATAAGCCAAATAAACCCTTTTCTCCAAGTTGTTTTTGGTCATGGTTCTTCATCACAGCAGTATTAACCCTAACTAAGGTAATAATCAAAACACTAAATGTAAAGAAGAAACAAGTAAATAATCACAGAACATTAAATCAAAAAGAAGAGGGAAAACTCACACCAAAATAACAAAATAACAGGAACCAACAGACACTGCTGATTGTTAACAATATTATATTAATGGTTGCAGTTCTTCCTATAAAAAGACACAGACTGGATTAGAAAACAGGGCTCATATTTCTGCTACATCCAAGAAATATATCTCACTGTGAAGGATAAAAATCACCTTAGCTTAAAAGGATAGAAAAAGGTATTCCAAGAAAATGGACCAAGATTCAAGCAGGTGTAGCCATTTTATTCTCCAAAAAATAGACTTCAAACCAAACTAATCAGAAGAGACAGAGAAGGACACTACACATTCACTGTACTGTTTGAGCATTTTTTTGTCTTATTTGTATTTTGCTTTTTTATTTTAATTTCTGTTTTTATATGTGTTTCTTGGTTTTGTTTGTTCGTTTTTAAAAAGAGAAAGATGGAAAAATAACATAACGATGGGTGGTTTAGGCCAATGGAGAGGCTCTAGGAGGAATTGGGGGAAGAAAAAACATGATCAAATATATTGTATGAAAAAATTTTTCAAATTAAAAAAGACAAAATATTATATAATGGTTTATATGGCATTATACTATAAAACTAATATAGATTTGATCAAAAGATAAGCAGAGGGAATAAATTTTACAGGCAAATAGTGAACAATTCTATATGAGGTTTTGATCATCTTCAAATTTGAGTATCTCTAAGGGTTTTGGACACAATCTCCATGAATAACAAGGAACAACTCTAGAATGAAATATTCTCCCATAAAAAGGAATTTCTGTCATTTATAACGATGTAGATGAATCTGAATTACATTATGGCAAATATAATAACAAGACACAGACAAAATTATTTGTACAATTTATATGTGGAATCTGACACATCAAGCAGAGATGTGGAGAAGAGAAAGATAGTTACTGGGAGGAAGGCAAGGTAAGAAAAAAATTATGTTGGATAAAAGGTACTATGTATCACCAAGCAATCAATAGGCAGTGACTTATTCAAAATTGTTTATCTAAATTCAGTGCAGTAAAGGAAGATGCAACAGAGCAGTAGTAGATTTTTATGCAAGGAAGTCTCTGCATAAATATAGAAGCCACAAAAGCAATATAATGTTCTCTTGAAATTATACTGATGTTAGAGTTAGATGAATTTTACTTTCCTTTTAGTTTAGATACTTTCATTGTTTGGCGACCTTGAGCTAGTTAGCCTTGTGCTTCATTTACTTTGTAGGGTTATTATAAAGGTTGTAGATAGTATATGTATTACTGCAGTGCCTGGTTCACAATCAATGGTGAACCATGTCTCTTTATGGTGTTCTAATATTGTTAATACCTCACTTCAGCAAGTACAGAATTTTGTCAATGTGAAATAAATGTATATCACAAGCCAGTATTACATTTAGTTTTAGTACCTGATATGTCTGATTTATTCATTTATTTGAATATGTATTTTCTGAGTGTCTAGTGTGTCCCAAGCACTATTATGAGTTCTATGTAAAAGTAACAAATGAAAGAAAAATATTTCTACCTTCTACTTAGTTGAGGTAGATATTACATAATAATAAAATGTGTTACATAGACCATTGTGTTAACTATAATGTAACCTAAGTGAGAACAAGAAAGTCAATGAGGTTGCTATGGTATTTATTCAAGATAAAATGACTGTTGCTAAGGACAAAATATTTGCCAGAAATACTCCTATCCTCCATATATTTGCAGGGCAGATCTCATAGTGTTTTTTGACACTTTGTGAATGAGGCATGAGAGAAAGTGGAATAAAAAAACAGCTGAAGTTTCCGGCCTGAGTAGACAGAAGAAAAAATTATCACTACTGCATATAGTTTATGTTTCATATCTGACCTGGGAAATATACGGTGCCTATAAGATACCCAGGGGAGACTGGTCACAGCATTGTGAATGTGTCTGCATAGTTGTTCTTACTGTATATTTAATATAATTATACCCCATGAAATATTTGGGGCAAAATTATACTGAAAATTATTACTTGTCTCAAATTCAGGTTTAACCAGATAGGCTAGATTTTTAATTAAATGTAACCACTCTACAATAATTTCTTTTGTGACACCAATGAACTTGAAAACTACCTAAAATAATTTGTTGGAAAATTCATGTACTTGCATTGCTGTTTATTTCTTTTGTGTGAGCTATTCATTTTAAGGAACCTACTGGGCTCCATCTGACAGTGTGACAGCAGACATATTCAGTTGGCTCTTTTTGTCATGTTGAAAAATTAAACATCAATTGATTTTAAGTATGCACTGTGCACCAGATCTAGCATGACTTTAATTTCCAATTATTTATTACTTCTATCTTCCACAGTCTTAGTTATCAATGCTTCCTGTGCTGCCATTTGGATAGATGAGAAAACTCAGCAACAGAGAGGGAAGGTGATATTCCCAGTGAGGAGGCAATGAGCAAGGAAACCTGCAGTTCTCCCACAGTATATTCAAATACAACTCCACAACTCTCAGATGCTGTGTTACCTGGCATACACACTCAGTGAGGTAGGCATACAACAATGGCATATTATTCTATCTAAAGCATCAGTGACCACCTTAGTCCAGGTTAAGGAAGTTAACAGCTCTGTTTTCTCCTTTAAGTCAAGGTCAGTGTCTGTTATGTGAAATGTTTATGATTTATTAAATTAATGTCTCTGAATCAGAAACCATCCCTTTGCTATCTCTCAAACAGAGGCAATATTGCAAGGTATTATTTCAGCATGTATTTTGGCTCCACTAATAATTAGAGATATGGAATATATGTTTGGTTGTAGTGGTGTTTTGTGTTGCAAGAGTTTCTAAAAGCCTGTAATAAAAAATCCCAGAGCCAGATATTGGGGTAAATGCTGAAAGATCAGAGAGACAAAGGAACAAGCCACTGCCATGTCTCACCTCGCCAACTCCATGAATCCTCTGTTTGAAAGCCTCTGAGTCCTCAGCCAAAAAAGCTCTCTAGCTGAAAGGGCTCCACCGAAAAAGCTTTATTTCCTGTCTCCTCACACCTTATATACCTTTCTCTACCCAGCCGTATTATTTCCTTTAGTGCTGGGATTAAAGGCATGTGTGCTTCCAAAATACTGGGATTAAAGTTGTGTGCCACCACTGCCTGGCTCTGTTTCTCTCCTAGACTGAATCAATCTGATGTAATCCAGGGTGGCTTTGAACTTGCAGAAATCCAGACGGATCTCTGCCTCCAGAGTGCTAGGATTAAAGGTGTGTGTCACCACTGCCTGGCCTCTATATCTAATCTAGTGGCTTGTTCTGTTCTCTGATCTTCAGGCAAATTTTATTAGGGTACACAATATATCACCACAGTTTTGTCCTAGATGGTTTGTTTCCTCCTAACTAGAATATAAACCTTTCAGCACAAAAGTCCCAGGAAGAAACCTGACTAGTCTCTGACTTGTCAGGAAGGCTCCAGTGGAAATATTTCAAACCCAGGTTCCCGGGCAGAGGCCACATTTAATCCCTCTTAAATATGTTAGAGTGGGTTAGTCCTGCCTTTGTGACAACCATTTTTTTAACAGCATTTGATTGTCTTGACTGTGTTATATCAGGTAGCAGTGAAAAAGACAAGCAAGAGTCACACACCTGTAGCTGTCACTTATTAGATCTCCAAACTATTCAACCACAGCTCTATTCTACACACTAACTTTTGAAATTGGAAGGTGGCAAAGACAAAGGAAAGCATTTAGCCATAGGACATTCAGTTTGTTATACCATCCCCCAGAATCCTCTCCCCAAGGCTGCAAACAAGTGATCTGTCTTTGATCCCTTTTCACCATTCAAGCTTCATGCTTTATCAGTTCTTGTCTAGATGAATAAAATAGCCTTTCCTTTCCAAAGCAAGTATCTTTAATTTGTTTTAAGAGAATGCCTCACTCTCAAATTATTGGCTTCAGCACAAAGAATGAGATTAGTTTGCATTACACACCATAGGATCCACAATTTATCCGAAGGATTTTGAAAAAGTGTTGTTCAGGCATAGTTCCAAAATCAAAAGTGCCACAGTTGCATGCTCCCAGGTGCTTCATTTCCTCTGAAATGTAAGCAGTAGTGTGGAATTGTGCCCTGGGAGAGAAAAATGCGAGACTGTGGCTCATGTATAGGGATGCTAGGCCCCAGGCAATGAGTCCAAACAGAGCCCCACTCATACTTCTCTGCAAACTGCCTCAGCTGAGAGTCTGAGAAATTCTCAGATGCATCCCATGAATCCCTTCAACTGTTATACTTCAGTCATGTGTCTTTTGAGTTCGTGAATTTTTCATTGACCCAGCAACAGGCGCTATACAGATCAGGCTGTTTTGTTTCCCAGAACAAAATACATCTTTGAAATTTAGATTCTCACCAGTATACCTATAAGGAATAAATTAAATGGCAAACATTGAAGACTGAGAGGTTTGAAACAGAAAACCTCAGATGATAATTACTATATATTTGTTTAAAAACATGTCATTTCTTCTTGAAAACAACTTTGTGTCGCATTCTTTAATATTTACCGTGTGCAAAATGCTACTCAGCAACTGAACTGTTTAATATTACCTGTATAAACCCTCATTTGACCCATACAATACAATGGGTATTTCAGCCCTTTTCTTTATTTGTTTCCTAGAGGGCTACAGATTACTAAATAGCTCTATACATTCAAGGATTTGGAGTTTCCTGTGAGTAGCTGATGCTCACAAAAAGACATTGAATGCAAGTATTCTTCTGAATTGCTAATTCATCTCTGTGTTTCTTTAGAGTGTTTTTGATGATACTCAATTTAAAGGATACCCTGGCAAACACATCACAATTTATAGTTTTTCAAATACTAGAGATATATTATTTATGATAAATCAATATTGATATTCTTTATTCCTGGTGTATACTATTTGTCAATAATGTTTTAATAAAATATCTTGCCTAGACTTTCATTACACTTGAGAAATCACCAAAGGTTGTTTTAAAGTCCTAATATAGCTATGTGTGAACTTTCCAAGAACAAGTCAGACACCTCTTCCTGCCACTTTATGCATAAATTATCCTATCAAAGAGCTGGTATTTATTCTCAGCTCTTTGAAATTCTAATCACTTGTAAACACCTCCCCAGGCCAGTTGTCTTTTGAAATTTGGATTACTTACAATTGGCTATTCATAAGTATGGAAATATACAATGTGGAGTGCCACCGATTTAGGAACACTTAAAGATCCATTGTTCTATTTTATTTAATGGAAATTTAAATGTTTAGTAATGATTTAAAATGACTTTGCAAGTTTCCTTACTTTAGTATTAACACTCTTTCTAATATTGTCTGGGCATGTTGGATAGTTTTTCTTTAAACAGATATATTGCCCATGAATCTTACAGTGGAAATCTTCTAAAATTATCAAGGTAATTTCTCTGGATTTACTCTACTGAGGATGAGTGTGCAGGAACAGAAAGGAATAAAAAAATCATACCTGCACACTTCCATGTACACACTCGTGTGTGCACACATACTTCTTTTTCTTAAAAAATATATATATATATTATATATATATATATATACACACACACAAGGCATCCTAGATTTAACTGACATCAAATAAATATTCCATTTAGTACTCTTTAAGTACATTCTTTTTCATCTCTGCCTTGATTTCTTCTTCTTGTAGTTTTGGTCCTGGTCCTGTATGTAAGTTACAACCATCTCTATTTTGTTACTTAGTAGAGAAGCAAATTTCCAATTACTTCGTTTATGTTTATCTAAGATGCTAATAGAAAATATCAGAAAATCCTTTACTTAAAACAATCCTTGTGTTACTCCTCCCTTATGCCATGGGTATTTTTTGATGTTTTAGTTCTCAACTATCATAATCCATAGCTTCATAGACTCTCATCATTATGTGGAATTACTTATTCAACACATTAATGCATTGGTCGGTTTTTGAAAGATGACTTACTTTATAACTTCAACTTCTATCCAATTGACTTGTTCTACCAGGCAACTATATCACTGACATTGTAATCAGCATACTCTTTTTTTTTTATAATTTTCCATTGATTATAAGTAGAAGCTAACACTTATGTAGAAAAGTCAAAGGCTTTTTCCTGCCTTTGCTTATTTACAGACTGACCCCAAATTACTTTCCCAGTCTTCTCTTCTTCTGACCACCAAGAGAATTCCTCTTACTGGAACCTTAAACATATGCTTGTATTTGCTACACCCATCTTTTTCTCAGTTTATTTAGATCATCTTCATTTCTGACCTCTGCACCCATCCTGTTTTAATCATTTTATCACAGCAACCCTATCTTCTTTGGCCATTTTTCTCCTCTGAAGTGAGTATCTAATGTCTCTCTGATCTTCAATAGGAATTTTGAAACACCATTTTAACTCTTTAGCTATATATGTACACCTCACATTTAGTGTAGAATTGTTGGGGCCCCAAAACAAGAATTGTACTTGATATTTCCTAAGGTTCAGAAACCACAGAATACGTGGATTTGATTAGGATAATTTTAACTATTTATATGAAAATAAAGATAAGAAATTAAGATTATAACAGGCTTTTAATACAAATATGATGTTTTTCTTTGAGTAAATATATGTATATGTGCATATAGGTTTCACACTAACTATGAATATAAAATATTTTAAAATATTGATACATATTCATATATTTCATTGTTCTGTGATGTGGGGGTACCTTCATTAATTGTTCTCTGTTTTGGCGTCTTCTTAATCAGAAGAGATAACAAGCATCATTTTTCACATTTCTGGACTCTTTAAATATTTCTTCTGCTTTAAATACAAATATATTGAATGAATTTATAAATATATTCACAAGATTTGCTTCATCATCTATAATGAATTTAGAATACATCTAACTACTAACTATTTCACTGATTTCAATCTATTAATATGCATTTTCATTTCATCTGGCATTTTATTAATAATTTAAGTCTCTTAAATAAGTTTTGATTTAGGGCTGGAGAGATGGCTCAGAGGTTAAGAGCACTGACTGTTCTTCCAGAGGTCCTGAGTTCAATTCCCAGCACCCACATGGTGGCTCACAACTGTCTGTAATGAGATCTGGTGCCCTCTTCTGTATATATAATAAATAAATCTTAAAAAAAATAAGTTTTGATTTAAATATGGTTTGTTCGATTGATTTAATTCAACAACTTCTAAGGACTAGCCTGAAACTCTGTTGTTTGCTCCCTCTTATGCCACAACTGAGGCAAGAGACATGCCTGAAACTTTAGGAAACATCTCTAAATGAGTTATGTAGTATATATTAGGCTTTTCACATTAGATATGAGAAAGTGCTCTGGTAATAGTAGTCAATTGCTTATTCCTTTGTTAGGTATACTCTACAAAAAGTGAGTACTTATACTGACATCATTCCATACAGCCACATTAGTATGAATATGTTAAAGACACAATTTACACAGTGTTGGACTGTACAATAATCAAATATCTTCACATTTTTTAAATGACATGTTGCATAATATTAATGACTTCTTTAAAAAGAAAAATTGATTTTATGACATATTCACCAAGCTTAACACAACTTAGAAACTGTTTTGGCACTTTTAAATGGATTTTCTCTCTTGTGAAAAATGAAGATCTGTTTGGTTTCATATTTGAAGAAAAGAAATGAAGCGTGTTATTTTGCTTCACTTAATGATTCTAAATTTAAATTTTATTGCTCATTAATGATTCCATACTGGAATAGTTTAAGAAGTCATAAAATAGTCTTTCTAGACATTGTTAACTTTAGAGTAACCTTGTATAGTCTTCTGTGAAAATTTAAATTTTAAGCAATGAATGCATGAAAGTAAATCTAAAGTATTAAATACAAAACATCATTTTCTGATTGAAATTCATGATTTTTTTTCACATTATATATTTGGTAATATCACAGAAGCCACCATTAAAGACTTTGCTTTGGATTTCTGAAAATAATTGAAAAATAAGCTTTCAATACACAGTTAACATTTAAACAATAGAATTTTTACTATATGAGAGTCAGTATCAAGAATGATAAGATAGCAAATATCAAGCTGTACCTGTTGCCTGCTGCTCTGTCTTCTCTAGCATTATAAAGTTCATCCAACTGGAATTATAATACAAATAAACTCTTTCTTCTATAATTGGCTTTTTGTTATAATATTTTATCTCAGCAACAAAAAAGTAACTAATACACCTGGCCTTCTACCTTTTCCTGGTAGTAATGACAACATGTGGAATTCTTTTCCTTCTAGCAGTCAATCACAAGGAGCCAAGAAAAACTGAAGTTTTAACTAGGAGTCACAGGCTCAAAACATATTCCTCAAAATATTCACATTTAAGAAAATTCCTCTTGCAGTTAGGTTTTTGCAGGGTGATAAATATGGATTTTCATTCTTCTATATGAAGCTATCCAGTTTGACCACAGCTATTTGTTGAAAATGGTATATTTTTTTCAGAGTGTATTCTGTGAAAAGTAAAATGCTGTTTTTATTAGTATATCTCTGTACTACAACTTGAAATCAGGGATGATAGCTGCAGCAGTTCCTTTATTATTCAGAACTGTTTTAGCTATCTTGTTTTTGTGTGTTTGCATTTCCATAGAAGCTAAAACATTCTCCTTTCAATTTATGTTAAGAATTGTGTTGAAATTTTGATGGAGACTGCATTGAAACTGTAGATTGCTTTTGGTAAGATGGTCATTTTCACTATGTTAATCTTACCTATCCATGAGCATGGGAGATCTTTCCACCTTCAGATGTCTTCTTCAATTTCTTTCTTCAAAGTGTTAATTTTTTATTATACAAGTCTTTCGCTTGCATGGTTAGAATTATCCCAAGGTATTTCTGAGGTGATTGTGAAAGGTACTGTTTTTCTGATTTATTTCTCAGTATTTTTGGCATTTGTATATATGAAGGCTACTGATTTATGTGTATTAGTTTATTACTTTACTGAAAGTGTTTATCAGCTGCAGAAGTCTCTTGGTGGAGTCTTTAGGGTCTTTTATGAATTAAATCATATCATCCATAAATAAAGATAATTTGACTTCTTCCTTTCCTATTTATATTCCTTTGATCTCCTTCTATTTTCTTATTGCTCTAGTTAAGACTTCAAGTACTATATTGAATAGATACAGAGAGAGTGGACAGCCTTGTCTTTTTTCTGCACAAAAATCAATTTCAAATGTGCAAAGAACTTCACCATAAGATCATATTTCCTGAATGTGGTAGAAGGGAAAATAGGAAATAGGCTTGAACTTATTAGCACAGACAAAGACTTTCTGATAGCACACACAATTGATAAATGGGACCTCATAACCCTGAAAATTTTCTGTGCTGCAAAAGACATCATTCAGTCAAAATGGCAGGCTTCAGCATGGGCAAATATTTTTACCCATTACACATTCAATAGAGGGTTAATATTAAAAAAACATACAAAACTAAAACAAACCAAACCAAAAAAAAAAACCTGATGGATGTCAAGAGAACAAATAACTCAATTAAAAATGGCATACAGAACTAAACATAGAAATCTCAAAATATGATAAACCAATGGCTGAGAAACATGTAGAAAGAGGTTCAATATCCCTAGCCATCAAGAAATGCAAATTAAAACTACTTTGAGATATTATTTTACCAAAGTCAGAATGGCTATGATCAATAAAACAAATGACAGCTCATGCTGGTGGGGATTCAGGGAAAGGGGAACACATATGCATTGCTGGTGGGAGTGTAAGCTTGTACAGTCACTATGCATATCAGTGTGCAGTTCCTCAGGAAACTGTGAATCAATCTACTTTAAGATCCAACTATACTACTCTTGGGCATCTACGCAAAGGACTCTATGTAATAGCAAGTGTTCCTTTGTCCCACCCAGTCCCACAGCTGCTTATAAAATAATTACATAGAGGCTTATATTACCAATTCTATGGCCTATTGGCTCAGGCTTCTCGTTAGCTAGCTAGCTCTTACAACTTAAATTAAGCCATTTCTATTAATCTATATGTTGCCACGTGGCCCTGGTATTACTGATCTGAGGGCATCTTGTTGCTCCTTGGGCAGTGGCTGGCGTCTCTCTCACTCTCCTTTCTCCTTCTCAGTCTCCCATTTGAATGTACCTCCTAATCTTATTCTACCTCACCATTGGCCAAACAGCTTTATTTATCAACCAATCAGAGCAACAAGTATTCACAGCATACAGAAAGACATCCCACAGGAACTCTCAATTCTAATATAGAGGTACTTGCACATCCATATTCATTGCTTCTCTATTCATAATAGTCAAAAATTAAAAACAGCCTAGATATCCATCAACAGATGAGTAGATTTTGAAAATGTGGTACATTCACACAGTGGAATAGTATTCAGTTGTTAAGGAATATGGAATTGTGAAATTTGCAGGTAAATTGTATGGAGCTAGAAAAAAAAAAAAACATCCCTGAGTAAGGTAACACAGTCCTCAAAACAGAAATACTGTGTTTTCTCTCATATGGATGTTGAATGTTATGTTTGTTTCTATTTGTGTGACACAATACAAATAACCACAGAAATGAGTTACCTAGTAAGGGACTAGGGGAGAGGAGAGGATCTCCCAAAGAAGGGGAAATAGAATATATTGATATCGAGAGACAAAAGTGGAACTAGAATGGGAGGATTATATAGGGTAGAGGATGGGAGAGAAGGGTAAAGAAGGGAATGTAGGAGGTGGCAACTAATACTAAGGCCATTTGAAAAAACATATGGAAATGGACTGCTGTAGAGGTTCCTAAAATACATTCATATATGCAAGAAATTAAATGAGTCACAAAATAATAATAATAATAATAATAATAATAATAATAATAGGGGGGACAATGTACCAACTAGACATCTTATGCTACAAAAACAACCTCCATTGTCAAGAATAGGTTACAACTTATTGATACATTCACTAATGGAGTTCCGTGCAACAACTCAAACACTGCTGTAGATTATGCTCATTGTTAATAATAAAGTTAATTGGCTGATACCTGGGCAGGAAGAGATTGAGCCTGGGAGCCTGACTAGGAGAATTCTGGGGAGAGGAATGGCAGAGTTGGGCAGAGGCCAGCCAGCCTCTGAGGAAGAAAGACGTGGGGAAAATGAGGTAACAAGCCATGAACCACGTTGCAAAGCATAGATAAGAATTATGGGTTAATTTAAATTTAAGAGCTAGCTAATTAATAAGCCTGAGCCATTGGCCAAGCATTTATAATTAATATAAGCCTTTGAATGACTATTTGGAAATGGCTGTGGACAGAGAAACTCTGTTTACAAAACATCATAGGCTATTGATTGCTTTCTATCATCTTATTGTAAGGGCATATTGCTGAAGATAAACTTTACTTATGTCATTGAAGATGGAGAAGTAAAGCTGTTGTCTGACTAGTTGCTTCACCCTTCTAGTGTTTATGATGTTAAAAGTACTCTGCATGCTACAGGAAGATGTAAAACGGGTTTTCTAAATAGTCTTGTTAAATAAAACAAAGAGACAGAGATGGGGTGAAAGTCTGACAGAGATCAGAGGAATTAGGAACAGCTACCAGACTCACCCTAGACTGCTGCCACTGCTTCCAAAATGGAGAGAGACCTTCACTTCCTTCTATGTGCACTTTTATATCCCTTTCTGTTCTGTTCTCCCATTGGCTCTTTCAGCCTAGATACATCACTTCCTCCTATGGCCCACTACTGTCACTTCCTGCCTGTCTGTATAGACCTCCAGAATTCTATGGTTGATGCTGGGATTAAAGGCATGTGTCTCCACACTCCTAGTGTGATCTAGAACTCACAGGGATCCAGACAGGCCCTGCTTGCTAAGTGATAGGATTAAGGGCATGTACTAATTTTGCAAGGCTAGTGGCTGACCTTGTTCCTCTGATCTTCAGATAAATTTTATTGGGGAAGATAGATAAAATACCACCACAGGAATGTTATAAAGGTAATCATCTCAATATCACCCAACTACAATCCCTACGACCTACTATAGTGACTTATCTGTAAGATACACTGATGAAATAGTGTCACAAATGTTATTATGGGAAATACCAACCACTTTTTAAATTGTGTTTAAGGCCTACTCCATTAAATGGAGCCTGTACCTGATGCTGATAAAGTGGTGAAGAACCTGAGAATAGATAAGTCATCAACCCCAAGGAAAAAACCTATTATTATTCTGCTAAAGGAACATAGAAATAAAATAACTACAGTGACATATTGCTATACCCATAGACCAGTGTCTTAATAAATCCTCATCAGAGAAATTTCTTCCTGTGGTACACAGATATTAACACAGAGATCCATAAATGGACTACATGTAATGATGAAGAAATTTTGGAGCATCCAGCTCTAAATGGTATGTCTTTATCAAACCTCTCCTTTCAAGTCTCAACAGTGTATGCTGAAAAGGAGGTAGACAGATTGTAAGAATTAGAAAGGATAGATAACTCCAAGGAAATAGCAACTCCAAGACGCAACATAAATGGTGCATATATGAACTCACTAAGACTGTGGCACCACCCATAAGACTTACACAAGTTTAAGCCCTACCGAGTCAAAACACTGAGAAGGGAAAGTGAAGAGTGGTTCCCACCCCTAACCCAGAAGCTATCTTCAATTTGTACTTGCT
This sequence comes from Neotoma lepida, assembly GCA_001675575.1. Classification (NCBI taxonomy): domain Eukaryota; kingdom Metazoa; phylum Chordata; class Mammalia; order Rodentia; family Cricetidae; genus Neotoma; species Neotoma lepida. The sequence goes on from LZPO01034959.1 coordinate 210,963, forward strand.
GGTAATGCAAAAATTATTTTTCTTTGGTAGTGTTTCATTGGATATATTGTCATATTCCTGGACCCGTACCCAGGAGTAATTGGACAGCATAAAACAAAGACGTAGTTTCTTTTTCGTTTTCCTTTAGTGCACGCGCCCATGCGTGCATGCCTGCGTGTGTGTGCGTGTGTGTGTGTGTGTGTGTGTGTGTGTGTGTGTGTGTGTGTGTGTATGTGTGTGTGCGTGTGTGTGTTTTCATGGATTTTTTTTGTTTTCCTCCTGCTTCATTTTGGCATCCTTTGGTCTTATTATCCATTTGTTTCTTTGTTTCAATTTTTGTTTTTGTGTTGTTATAGAGTTTTGATTGAATTTTAAGAAAGGAGTTTTCTGTGTGAATTTTTCATATGCTCTTCATTTTGTTAATTCCCCTCTTCCCCTCACCCTTTACTCCTCAATCTCTCCTCCTCCTCCAATTGTAAACATTCTCACTTCTACTAGTCTCCCTCTTTCCTTTTCTTTGATTTATGTTCTAATATCTTTGCTTCTTTTTCAGGGTAAAATAATTTAGTTCACCAGAAATATAGTTTTCATTATACAATTATGAAGAAAGAATCATTTGGATTTTTTGAGTACCTATACATTCATGGCATCATTTACCACATGAACTCTTCATAATTTTTGTGACATTACGATGTTACTAACAAAATTTCACGTGTAAAGGCTCAGAAAAGAAGTAATTTTTTCAAGGTTAGATAGAGAGCTAAGGGTGAAAAGGAGTAAGTGTCTAGACACTTAATTCAAAACTGTGCTCATAACTCTGTTTTCTATATCTTCCTAGGATTGTTATGTGATTTCACAGGATGTTTTTAGGCGGGTTTGATAACAAGGTTTTTTTTTTAATTATATCTTCTATTTTTGAGATTACAATATAATTGTATCATTTCCCTCTTCCCTGTTCTCCCTTCAAATTCTCTCATATTCTGCTGTTTGTGATCTTTCATATTCATGACTTCTTTTAAATTGTAGTTGCATACATGTATCATATGTCTATTCACACATATTCCTAAATATAACCTGTTCAGTCTGTAAAATGTACTTGTATTTATGTTCTCAGGGCTTGCCATTTGGTATTGGATAAGCCAATTGATATACTCTTCCTTGGGGAGGATTATTTCTTCTACTTTCAGAATTCCTTAGTTGCCTGTAGTTCTTTGTGTAGGGTTGATGCCTAATGGGCTTTTTCTCATCCACTTTGGCATATTTATTGTTGTTGACCTTGTTCAGCTAATCTTTAGGTGGCAGTCATGTGAGTGAGACTTTATGGGTTTATCTTCTGACATTGCTAAGAGACAAAGTCCCACAATAAACTCCTTAATCCTCTCTCTCTTGAAATCTTTCTGCTTCTTCCACAGTGTTGCCTGAGATTTAAGAATCCCTTTGTAGAGGTGTCCATTGGGACTGGCCTCCACAACGCTTTATTTTGACTGGTTGTATTTTTCTATAATGTTTCTGTTTCAAAGAGAAGTTTCCTTGATGAAGGATGAGAACTACATTTACCTATGGACCTAAAGATAAGTGTTGATAATGTAGTTAGGGGTTATGATTGCTTAGTTAAGTTGCAATTATAGGTTCTCCTCCAACATCCATGACTTCACTAGCCTTGAGTAGTTGGCTAGATTTTCAGTACCAGGCAAGACTTTCCTGTTGTTGAGCAGGTCTTAAATCTAATTAAAAAACTGTTGGTTACTCTAAGGTATATATGACTATCCTGCACCCTTAGGATTATCATGCCACTATGGTCATTGATGTGGTTCATAGGAGTTGTAGGTGGGTAGGACTGTTAGCTGTCCTCCTCCTTTGGAAGCTTGCATAGCACTTGTGTTATCATGAAAGCTGTTTCTCAAGAAGGAGGCATTCAGATACATGTCAGTTTAGGGGCCTTTGTCTTCTGTGTCTGAAGTGCATGGTGTCTTCAGGCATAGAGACTTACCTTCTACCTCTGGGAGGCAACCAAGGGCAATAGCAGTAGTCTATGTTTGGGGATGTGTTTGTTGTTGTGTTTGTTTGTTTGTTTTTTATTCTGTTTTTGGAGATCTTTATATATTTGGGGGCAATAAAACTCTGTCAGATGTATAGCTGGCAAATATTATTTCCCATTCTGTGGGCTTCCTCTTCATCTGGTTGATTTTCTTTAGCTGTGTAGAAGATTTTTAATTTTTGGAAGCCCTACTTGTCAATTGTCAGCCTTAATTCTTAGGCAAATTGAATTTTATTCAGAAAGTCCTCTGCTACACCTATACCATGTAATTTACTGCCTATCATTTCTTCTGTCACTTGGTTTTCAGGTTTCATGTTTAGACCTTTGATCCATTTGGAGTTAGTTTTTGTACAAGATGACAGAAATGGGTCTAATTTCATTCTTCTGCATGTTGACATCCAGTTGTCCCTGAACCATTGGTTGGCAATGTTTTATTTTCTGCAGTGTATGTTTTTGGCTTCTTTTTCTAATATTTAGTGGTTGAAGTTACATGTACTCATGTGTGGGTCATGGATTTGTTCCATTGACGTACCTGTTTGTTTTTCTGCCAGTGCCATATTATTTTTTTTAATTACTGTGGCTCTGTAATATATGTTAAGATCTGGAATAGTAATCCCTGTAACATTGTTCTTTTTGCTCTGAAATGTTTTGATTATCTGGGGTCTTTTGTTGTTCCATATTAATTTTAAAATAGTCTTTTAATATTTTTCTATTTCTGCAAAGCATGTAATGGGAATTTTGATTTGGATTGCATTGAATCTATAAATATTTTTTGGCCAAATGGTCATTTTCACAATATTTATTCTACCAATCCATGATGGCTTTCAGTTTCATTGTAGAGTTTCTACACTTCCTTGGTTATATGTATTCCTGGACATTTTCTATTCTTTGATTACATCCATGATATCTTTCTCTGTATGTTTGTTGGTGGTGTATAGAAAAGTTATTAATTTGTGCATGCTGATTTCATATCCTGACATCTTTGCTTTTGTTGCCTATGCCTAAATGTCAGATCAGTGGCAGAGAACTTTTATTTTGTGTGTTATTTTAGTATATTTAGTTTTTTTTATCTTTTGTGGTTTCAATCATTTTAAGGTAGCCTGGCTTTCTATGGTACCTTAGCTGGTGCTCAGGTTGCATACACATATGGGGAAGTCATGGCTGTGAGCCCCAGAGTATTAATCATCTTGCTATAGCAGTGGTTCTGTTGTCTAAGACAAAGGTAATCTAAATGGAATCATAGATCCACATTCTGAAATTTGAGCATTTGCCAGGACAAGGATCTTTGATTGAGTCATACATAGAGTTAGGAGAGGTGACAGTTCCTTTCTTGAAATTTCTTGAGTAGTTGATTCTTGGATAAGGAAGGATGACTATCAAATCATGTCTCTCTCTTTGGGGTTCTCAAGAAGGAACAGCTGTTGGTTACTTCCATGTTAAGTTGCACCAATAACATCTGTGGAGCTAGACACTGAGAAAAGAGTTGGCTCCTTAAACATGAGTGAAACCAGTAGTCTACACCTTTCTTCTGTCTTTAAAATGTAAGTTTCATGAATGATCTTTTATATTGGGATACTTTCTTTTCTAATTTTATATTCCACTTTCAGTTTTTGTTAATAATATGTTTGTAATTCAAGT
>LZPO01034959.1:220238-235306 GCA_001675575.1 Neotoma lepida
CTTATCATTTAACTTTGGATATATACATGCTTTGTAGTCTATGTCTATTTAGGCATATGCTCATTACATCTGTTATCTACAACACATAATTGTAAGGCATATGGTACTTCATTATATTCTTTTAAAAGTTTTTAGCTACCCTGTTTGTTAGTGGTGCTATCTCTTTTACTTCTGATTTAGGTATTTTATGTCTTCCTCTTATTGTTTATGCAGTATAGGTAAAGTTTTGTCAATTTTTGCTCTGTTCAAAGAACCAACTTTTTAGTTTCATTGATTTTTTTCCATTCTCTATTTCATTGATTTCTCCTTAAATCTTAACAATTTTTTCTTCTGATTGATTTGTATTTAGTTTAGTATACTTTTTCTAATTTTTTAATGTGGAAATTTATGATATTTATCTATTATTTTAACTAAATTAAATATATATATTAAAACATATTATATGTATATAATGAATTTTAGCCCTTTTCCTGCATTTCCTCCCCATCCCTTACCCTTTTTCTCAAAAAAATCCCCCACCTATTTTCATTTCTTCTTTATGTGTGTGGATCACAGAGTTTAATTAGAGTTTCTTGCCTGAGCATCAATGGGAGGTTATTTAATTGTAAGAGCAACTTATCAGTGGCTACATCACTGAAGAAAATGGCAAACCCTTCATAACAACTGTTAATCGCAAATAGTCTCTCAGGACAGAGAGGGCTTTATGGGCCCTTTTTCAATCCATGATGAAATGTTAAGTGGCCCGATCTTGTATAGGTCTTTTGTAGAGAGCCATAGCTACAGTGAAGTTTTGAGTACAATAGCTATTTCCTGCCCAGAAGTCTATTTTTCATGAGCATTTCCACATCCTTTGGTTCTTATATTTGTTTTATTTCTTCTCCCGCAGTGTTTTCTGAGTGATGGCGTAGGGTGGTATAGTTGTCCCATTCAAGGCCATCACGACACTCAGAAATTTGGTCAGTTATGGGTTTCTGAATTATCCTTTGCATGCTGTAGTAAGAAGCTTTTTTGATGAAGTCTGGGTTCATTACTAATCTCTGAGTATAAACATGAATATTTAGGAGTCAGTTTGACAACATGATCATTTAAGCAAAATAGCAAAATAGGATACCTCCTAGGATGTTATAGGGACTATAATAGCATCACAAGCCATTGGCTCTACTATTTTGTAAGCTTACTAAAATACAATCTTAAAAGAAAGGCTTGAATGGAGGTACCCTCCATGGGTAATAATGTTCTTGCTAGAAGCAAGATAAAAAATCCCAGTTCCAACTGTGGTCCATCTCCTTACAAGTAGATGGCCGTGGAAGACTTAGAGACCCCCAAAACAGTACAAGTTATAACCATTGGTCTTGGTTGTCCATCAGAACTTGATTGTAAGGCCTAATTGCTGAAGATAATGTACACTTCAGTTGTAGAACAAAGAAACCAAACTGGAGCTGAAAGTGGAAGCTTACTTTGTACCAGCTAGCCTTCATAGTGCCATGTAGTTTTGTAGACTGTTTAATGTGTTTATTTCAGATTTAGCTTTGGTAGGTCACATATATCAAGAAACCCATCCATTTCTTTTAGGTTTTCCAGTATGATTGAACACAGATTTTTAAACTGTGTCCTCATTAATCTTTAAGTTTCATCTGTGTCTATAATAGTGTCTCCCTTTTAATTTGGATCTCTCTCTTTTTCAGTTAGTTTGGCTAAAGGTTTGTCAGTCTTGTTGAAATTGTCAAAAAATTAACTCTTCATTTCATTGATTCTTTGTACTGATTTTGTTTGCTTCTATTCCTTCATTGATTCTATTGCTACATTGATTGAAGTCCTGAGTTTCAAAGTCCATTTTATGGATGCAGCCTTTGCAGCTTCTTATGGTTGGAGTTTACATGATAAATTTACTTCTACACCTTTCTTATAAACCTATTTCTTCTATCTCTGTCTTTGAATCTGATATGCGTATCTAATAAAGACATCAGAGAAGTGTCTTTTTTCTAAAATATTAGTGAAATGCTTCCTATAAGATTGTTGAAATTCTTCATTTAATTTTATTTTCGAGGTGATTGGATATTGTTGTGTGTAAAATTAATTTATTTTTTAAAGCTACCAATTTTATTTCTGTGTGTTTCATACCTTTCTGTCCTGTTCTTGATTTAGTGTCTTCTTTTAACTTTAGAGAATATTTTCTATAATAACAAGTAATTATTTTAATAATTTAAAGTATACATGTACATATGTGTGTATATACAAATACACATTTCTTCTTTAAAAAAATTAGTGATTACTCTATATCATAGCTCTCTTATGAGAACGTTTTTCAGATTTTTCATTTTTATGTGATGAATGATGGAGAGCTTGTCAACTCCAAATTTTCAGTTCATTTCCTTTTGTTATTTTAATGAATTAATTGGCATCTTCAATTGAATGAGGGCTCATCGTCACACCTTCCTTTAAGTTGTTAAAAACTAAAATATTTTATAGTTCCTTTACTTCATTGAATATATTTGCATTAGCAGTTTCAAATCCAGCACCTATTTTCCTGCAATGGCAAGGTCTACTTCCATATTTTATATGTATATTGTTCATCCTTTCACATATTTTGTAATTTGTGGTTGAATAGTGACCTTTAAGGTAATATATTATACACTCACCTCATTTGGTATGGGATGGATGACAAGGGGAACTACATACACCCAACAATTCAGAAATATGTATTCAAGCATCTCTAGATATGAATCTACACCATTCGTGCATGTTGTTGTTTACTTATTCATTGGTTTTTATTGTTCCTTTTTAATTTTAGTGACTTGTCTGAAATAGTTAAATAGAATTTATTTCACCAAAAAACACAATCTATGAGGTTTTTGGAAGAACTGCTTCATAAAAATACAACAGCTGATTAATTTTAATCAATTTCTCTGTTTTTGTTTTTTCCCCTTGATCTCTCCATCAGGCTGGTTTGTCTTTATTAGATCATATGCATTCCTTTATAAAATTATTTTTACATCTTTATGGAACACAAATTACTTCACAGTTTGGTGCAATTAAAATTGTGTCCCTTTAATAATATAATTTATTTTATTTTCAATTTTGTTTTTGTTTGGTTGTTTTTAATTATGGGAGCTTCATCTTAGCTTAAGCTTTTTACCAATTAGCTCTTATAACTTAATTGACCCATATTTTTTTAATCTACAATGTGACACGTGACTCTCTTACCTCTGCTTAGTAAGGCATATCCAAGTTTCTTCAAGTCTGCTGGCAAAATCTGCTCACCTAAATTCTTTTTCCTCTTCCTCTCTCTCTTCCTGGAAGTCCTGCCTATATCTCCTGCCTAGTTATTGGACACTCAGCTTTTTATTACACCAATCACAGCAACACATCTTCACATAGTGTACAAACATTCTGCACCATTTCCTTCTGTTTTTCTAATTGAAAAGAAAAGGTTTTAACTCTAACAGTAAAACTGTATACAATAAGAAAAATTATCAGGTAAGAATTACATTTGCCATGCCCAGACCATTTTCATTTGGTAAATTCAGAGAAATTACTCCATTATCTATCCTATCTTGGTGAGTCCAAAGTTTTATACCTAAACCATTTTCTATCATAACTTGTATTACCATACTAAAACTTTATTTTTAGACCTTCTAACATCCTCTTAGATAAACAACTTAAGCTTTTATGTTTCTCAACCTTATAAACTTTAAATCTCTCATGCAAGTTTTTTTTTCTGAACTTTGTAACAAGGAAAACTGTATAACTATCTAGTTATCAATCCTCATCAGAGACTCAAGAAGGATAAAATATTACTTGAGTAAACAGGAAGTGCAGAGCAAACAACTTCTAAAGCTATAGAAACAACAGAGACACTTGGCTGCCTGGACAGTCACCCAAGGTTCCTCTGTAGCATTGGGGCACCCATCTTCAGCCTAAAGGCCTAGAACATCTTACAGACTTTTCTGTGAAGCAGGGATTTTGGATGACTGTCCTACCTTGTCTTGGCAAAGTTCAACAGTTACTTCCTTTTGTGTCCTGCTTGTCCAGTTTGGACAGCATACTGTCAGCAGTAGAGGCAAAGGCAGTTTCTTGCCTGGATGGCTATCCTTATCATATTTAAATCAAACTCTGTATAGAGGTTCTTTGATGCCCATCAAGAAAAATAATCCTGGAATCATGACAAAGTTGTAAGGATGGAAAACACCCTATCCCTAAAATGGGCTACAATAGCCTAGAGCAGGGATAGATGGCTCAGCAGTTAAGAAAGTCTACTGCTCTTACAGAAGACCTGCATTAGGTTCCCAGCACACATAATACACAGCTCACAATTGCCTATGACTCCAGATCCAGTGGATGCAGCTTCGTCTTCTGGCCTTCAAGGGCAACTGAATCCATGTGCAAATATCCTCCTCCACACACGAAATTGTCATGATTCCTGGATTATTTTTCTTATTTTTGGTATTTGTTTTTTTTTTTTTTTTTTTTTTTTTTTGCTTTGCTTTACAGTTTTGTTTTTTGTTATTGATTATCATTTTCATTGCTAGCAAGTCTCCATTGCTACTTTTCAGTCTGTGATCATATTTCCCATACTTTATGCACAGGAAGAACATTAATAATTTGTGTTGTGGAAAACTCCCTCTACTCTAAAATATAGCAATGGAAATGGAAATAAAGCAATACTTGATTCTCCTAGAGTGCATTCCAAATCTATTAATTGTGGAATTGAGCTGTGATATTACATCTTTGTCTCATTAATTTACCTCTTTAATCACAGAAGATAGTAAGGGGAGGGGAGCCTTCATCTTCTAGATTCCAATTCCAGGATGCCATCACATCTAAGATTTTTAAATTATAAGGTTCTCTAGTATTGGTATTTAATAAAAGACAAATAAAAGACAAGCTACCATATTAAATTTTAGTGTTCATAAATGTTAAAACATCCTTAAATCAAATAAATAATAAATTATGAATGACTGAATTTTTCCTATAAAAATAGAACCACATATACTTACTGCATTCATAATAGGCATATGTTTGTCTAAAAGTAATTTCAAATTAAGGTCCCTGTTATACATTATTCTTCATCTACATTGAAATATTTGTATCTTTGTACAATGGCTATTGATACTTACTGTGAATTGTGCCAATATTTTCATACCCTTTTTTCCTTAAATCTAGCTATTTTTATCCCATGAGGATATATATGAGTTTATGAGAGGAAGACTGAGTTGACCAAAGGTCTGTAAGACAAATCAGGCCTTTTGTTTGTGTTCTGATTCTATGTCTATTATTTCTTTAGCTTTCCTAGTTACTGCATGTCCCAGCCATTACTGTAAAAGGGTGTATAATAGGTTGGAATCTCTTCTGGACAGCCTCCAATGGAAATCTACTTAACAGCAGAAAGCTAGAGGAAAGCTTGTGTGCATTGGTTCCCAGGGTCTTAAAGCTTTATCTTTCCTGCCACTACTGCTACTACTTTCATTCCAGCTGGCTCTTTCACCCATCTAAGGCTGTCTTCATTCACCTAGCCAGTGAAGAATCACAGCTGTGCCCCCTTTCAGAATCCCCAAAGCTCCCAAACCAATATTCATTTGAAGGAGCTTCTATTACTCTGTATACATACACACCAGAAGCTATTCCTGGGGAAGATGAATGAAATTGTTCTTTGTTGCTAAGACAAGTTCACAGGCAGCCAAAATTTCCCTACTTCATTTAGAAACAGAGACAGGAAGTGACTAACATCTATATAAGCACTGAAAATTAACTGATTTCACGTTGCATGCCCTTGAGTTACTCAGGCCTCCAGCCAACTTAATTCCCTTTGTCCCTCTTCAACCCCAGTGCCTTAGACGTTTTGCCAAAGCTGCTTGCTCAGCTGTAAGACCTCATGCTGTGACAAAGATAACTAACTGTATAAATTAGAAGTGGAACCTCTAACAGGCACAATGAAAACTAAATAATCTTACAGTCAAAGGGAATGTTTCACACTTATCTTGCCAATGTGTTATGGATGTGTTAATGAACTAGGGATATTTCCTAGAAAGAAGAATCCCTAAGTCTATATTACTGCATTGCTTATGTTTATTTCTTGTATTCAAAAGTGTTACTTCCTTTTCAAACTATTCTCAGAAGATAATATGAGGTCAGTAAACACTGTACCTTTCCAAGCTTGAATCTCAATATAACACACATTACAACATTTCTGCTATAAAATGATCAACTCATAAACAGAGATCATCTTCAAGAATGGGTATGGCCCTCATTGGTTCTAGATAGAGAATTCACTGAAACATTCTTATGCACTCTCCCTTTACTACCCTCATGTAGTTCATTAACATCTGTGTGTGTTTAAAAAAAAACTACTACTTCTCTTAATACATTACAAACAGAAAGTATGACTAATCATTGAGTATGACTTTTAAAGCCTTTTTAATTGTTATTATGTTTGTATTGTGTTTGATGTTTGTGCATGACAAAGTGCACATGTGATGATCAGAGGAATACTTTCAGAAGTTGGTTCTTGCCTTCCACCTTGTTGATGAAGTTTTTTTTTTAATTTACTTGTCTTTATTTTATTTTATTTTTCTGAGTGAATATATCAAGGTGGAGAGCAATCAACTTCCCAAATAGAAGTCCCTACACTATTTTCTAATTTGCATACTTAAAGCCAAAATCTGTTATTTTTGTTTGTGTTCCTCTGTACACATGTTTCTTTTTTATTATTCTTTTTATTGCTGAGAGTTTCATGCATGTATATAATGTATTTTGATCAAATTTTCCCATTTTTCCTCACCAATTACTCTCCTGTCCTCCCACCATCTTTCTCTCACAATTTCATGTGCTCTTTATTTTTCAAACCCACTGAGTCCACTTACTGATGCCTGTATGTGCATAATTGCAAGACCATCTACTGGGGTACAGGTAGCCTCTCAGGGACCACATACCTCAAGAAAAGTGACTCTTCCTCCCACAGAAGCCATCAATTACTAATATTTCCTCAGCTAGGCATGGGACTTTATGATACTCTCCCCTATCTGTGTTGGGATTCTTGTCAGCATGCAGATACAGTCACTGTGAATTTGTGAGTGTACAATGGTCATGTTATGCCTGACAAATATTGTTTCATTGAACATTCAGATATCCATTACATTTATCTTGATCCCTTGACTCTTTGGAATAGGGGCTGTGATAGACATGTCCCATTTACTGATTAACACTCCACAATCTCTTCTTTGCATATTGAAGGTATCTTTTGTTCTTTCTTCCATGCTGCACACAGACTAGCTGGTCCTTGAGTTTTGGGGTTTNCATTATTAATATTTTATGCTTACATTTTGCTCTGTTTTTTAGCTTAAGATCATTAACTTGATATCTATTCATTTTAATTTTTATTCACTCTTTGACAATTTCACACATGTACATAATATATACTGATGACTCTCATCCCTACTTTCACCCATATTTCCACTACCCTGCCTATCCGTGCTTTCCAATACAAATCTTGTTCTTATTTTCAAGTCTATTTGTTTTATGAGCCACTGAGTTTAACCAGGATTGTCTCTGTGACCATTAGAGCCTAGAAGGTACACAACTGAAGGCAAGGATTCCCTTTCTCCAAGAACCTATCAATAGCCAACAGTTCAACAAGAAGGGATAGAATAATATGAGCCTATCCTCCATCCATGACTGATTGTTGACATGGCTAGTCTTATGAGGGGCCATTCCTGAAAACCACAGTTGCTGTGAGTTCAGGATTGCAATGGTTGTGTTGAGTGTAAAGATAGCATTTTGCAACCCTTCACCTTATGCTCCAGCTCTTACATACTTTCTGCTCTTTCCTCCATAATGTTCCCTCAGAAGGTTGTAAAAACATCTTGTTTAGGGCTCAGCCTTCAACTGTGGTACCTTCAGAAATTATCAGAGTTATCCTCTGGTTTTGAAAAGTAGTCAAGAGGAATGACAAGAATCTATGTTGTTTTAGGGAGCCTCTCGTTCCTCCCTGACCAATTATTGTGGTGGTATTGATGGAATTCCTGGCCACTCCCCCAGCTAAGTAACTTCACATTCGCACTTCACGCATGTGCAAAGGGAAATCCTGCCTCTTCCTCCCTCTCCTTCTCTTTCTCTTCCTCTCTCTCTCCATGCGGCCGCGTGTGCTCTGTCTCTCTCTTTCTCTGTCTCTCTGTCTCTCTCTCTCTCTCCCCCCACTTTCTAATAAAGCTCTGATACTGGGTTTTGTCGTGCCTCGTGACCTTTTCTCGCACGGTAACCGCAGCGCTGCATAAATGCAAAACAACAGGTATCACACACCTGGGACTAGAAATTTTGATTAGTAACCCATTGCTTCTAGTAAAAGCATTTTCTAGCCATCCAGGGTAACTCCCTTTAATGTTTCTTTATGTATTCATTCATTTTGGTAACAAGATTGTACATTTCACACAGCTTTTTCATATTCCTTTCATTTGGTTGGTTACATGACTTTTAATTGCATTTTATTTGCATTCCTTTTGTCAAAAGCAATCACTTCAAGGAAAATATATCTTTAACTTATTTTCAGATTATTTATGAATTATATTCCATATTTACAAAATAACTTAAATTAACAGTATATAACATTATAGAATTGATAATTCAACAATGGCCAACTAATAGTTACATTATTATGTTTGAGATATTACATAAAAATATAAATCTACCTAATAATACTCACAGTCATCAAGACTAATATATATTCAAATACATATGGAACTTCCTTTCACATACTTTTGACCCTGTTATCAGATTCGACACAGAAACTAAGAAAGCAAATTTTACTTCTAACAATGAATAGAGAAATCCTAAGAGTAAATCATGCCTATACATTATAGTCTAGTTGGACAACTGTGGGGGCCCACACTCACATTTTTCCCCCAAGGCACTTTTGAGGAGTAAGGGACAAGAGATTCAGATAGAATTATAGAGGGGAGAGAGATATAGATAGAAACACAGGATAGCCTTGGGAGAGCCTGGATCCTTATCCACCAGCCCCTTCTATCTCTTCTAAAGGGATTTTTAAAGGAATGCCAAGGGGTCGAACAAAAGACCTCCCCCTAGCACAGCCAAGTGCAGACCCTTCGAAACACCTGGTAATCATTGACACGTGGTCAATCCATCCCCTTATGTAGCCCTGCTGGGTAAAGATGTAATGTGAATCTTAAACGGTCTTATTAATTGAAAACACCAGGCCAGGTATTGGGATAAATTCTGAAAGGTCAGAAAAACAGAACAAGCCACAGCCAACTTCNTCACCTTGCCAACTCCTCAGCTGATCTTGTTTCCTCAGACTGCAGGCTTCTGAGTCCTCNCCCAAATGAATCTCAGCTCAACTGCTGCTCAAAGCCTGAAAGCTTAAGAGGCCTCTAGTTTCTGGTTCTCATGCCTTATATCCCTTTCTGCTTCCAGCCATTACTTCCTGGGATTAAAGGTGTGTCCCACCATGCCTGGCTGTTTCCAGTGTGACCTTGAACTCACAGAGCTCTGAATGGATCTCTGCCTCTGGAATGCTAGGATTAAAGGCATGTGCTACCACTGCCTAACCTNTATGTTTAATCTAGTGGCTGTTCTATTCTCTGACCCCAAATAAGTTTTATTAGGGTACACAATATTTTGGGGAATACAATATAATCATCACATAAAGCAAGCTCAGATCTCACTGGGAAACTTCTGTGGAATCCCAGACAACCAACAACAAATCTGATTTACCTCCTTGAAGTCAGGGGTCTGTGTCTCCAAATTCCAATTCAGGGTGTAGCAATTAACTGTTTCTTAAACATACTGCACAAACTAATTATTGATCTTCCATTAGATGGACTCCCTGAAATAGGCTTGATTTCTCTGCCCAGTGCCTCTATAGTGGCTTGTAGGCGGATATGGTTAATTAATGAGGCCATATTCTTAGTGTTCAGTAAAGTAGCAAAAGTTGATTGCTATGGGAACATAAAAGGTTAACAACTGCCTCCTGTCTATGAAACTTTCCCCCCTTTATTTTGGCTAGTTATGTTCATTAACATGTCTAGGCTGGACTTATTCTGGGATCAGGTCCCAGTGTTCTATATAAATTATATCTAAAAGAATAATTTTGACATTGACTAGATACTGTTTTGCCTTTCTGAATTGCTTTTGCTAAATGTGGTCTGGACTGATATGTGCTGGGATGCTTATTGCTTACTCTAATCCCTGTATTAGTAATGATATTGCTCCTGACCTTAGCATAATACGCCAAAGACTTATTCAGCAATTTTCTACTTTCTAATCTGAACATGCTGCATTGTGGTTTATATAGTGACTGATTTCTCTCTTCATGATTAAAATGTGAAAGGCTAGTTTTGAAAGAGAAGGCTTTCCCATCTGGAAAATAAACTTAAAATAGATCCATTTGTATAACATCTGGTATCTTCTTGGGAAACAGTACTAAGCATTTTCCAGATGTGACAGCTATGAAGGTACACTGCACTGCTCATATCTCCCTTCAAGAGAATCTGCTGCAGGGAGCATAGTAGACTAAGAGCCTCTAACTACTACACTTTTTTATTTACTATGGCACATGCTTTCCCAGGACATGTAGCCACACAAATACTGAACACAACAGGTGTCTCATTTCTAGGACATCGATACTTGATGCGGGGAGAGCTCCTGTAGTAGTAAGCTTTGTATGGAGTCATTTCACTGGTAAAGCTGAGATTTTTTTTCATGTTGCTAGCAGAAAACTAAACTACAGTCTAAAGCTTTTTCCTATTTATAACCCGGTCCCTTAACCATATCCCCACCAGCTTCCCAGTGGATTCAAATTGGCACAGCAGGAATCAGGAGTCATTATAGAAAATAATATTAAGCTTGATTTTATAACTGAGCCATTTATTGATTGGCTGGAAAGAATAATCCACTTTTCACTGAAATATGAGGTAAGGACAATCTTTAGCCTGGTTACTGAAGATTTTACTTGCATTTTCTTGAGATGATATCTTGTTAGGAAGAGTATGTTTTCTGGAATAAAGATTTTGCCATTTGGCTAACAGTGGGCAATGTCAAAAAGAATACTGAGTTGACAATTATAAAGTAGAATTGATACCTTATAAAAGAATTTTCAAAAGTAACAATGCTTACAAAATAAGAGCTGAAAGTATTTTAGGGTCTAGTTTCATAGAAAGGAAAATATATTTGTCCCAGGAATAGCCTCTCCTTTCTTTATTTGTTGGGAACTCCTAAACTAGCTTTAAGTCCCAGAAAATCCCAAGTCAGTCAATGCTGTGTCTCCCCAAAGATCATCACTTTGCTTATACTCATTCCAACATCATCTTTCCTTATCATCCTTCTGCTTTTCTTTCCTCAAATATCAGCTATATGCATCAGCCTATTTTCATATACACATGAGTATACATGAGAAATATTGCATTCATAGAAACTCTAAAACAATATACTCTCAAGTTTTCTTCTGTCTTTTGTTTCATTCTCTCTTATATTTTACTTTTCCAGACACTAAAATTCAGGATACCAAGTTATTCTCTATTTCTGATGCATATATTTAAATATTTTATTGATTTATGTTACATATATTTATATTTAATATATTAAGTATGTGTATAATTTATGCTTTTATATTGGATATATATTCTACATATGAGTGAAAAATTTATTTATTATTCTTTTTTCTTCCCTCTCATTCTCCTCCGTTGTAATTCCCTCTGTTTAGACCTTTTTCTCTCCTACATAGTCACCTTTATATATTTGTATCATATATCTATATCTATGTCATCTATATCTATCTATACAGATATGTCTAAATCAGATTTCACATGTAGAACAAAACATGAAATATTTGTCATTCTGAGTTTAGCTTATTTTGTTTTACTATAATGATCTTAAGTTCAAATTATTTTCCTGAAAATTATATTTCCTGAAAATAGTATAATTTCATTCATTTTTATGGCTGAATAAAATTCCATTATTCATACAGACCACAATTTCTTTACCCATTCATCTATTGAAGGGCACATAGGGTTGTTCAATGTCTTTATTATTGTGAATAATGATGCCATAAACATGAATGTGCACATATTTTTTGATATGTTGACTTAGCATTTTGTGTATATACCCAAAATTGGTCCAACTGCATCATATAGCATTATGATAATTTTAGTACTTTTTTGGATCCCTCATACTGATTTGCATAGTTACTGTGCTGTTTGCGATCCTTTTGAACAGTGTAGAAGTTCTCCCTTTTCTCTTAATCTTTTCCTGCATTTGTTGTCATTTTTTTGAGAGATCCCATTCTCACTGGGATGAGACAGAATGATGATGTAGCCTAATTTACATTTCCCAGATGGTTATTTTTTCATATTTCATTGGGCATTTTTATTCTATACCAACTAAAATTATTAGATTGAATAAAACATATCTTTCACATTTATGCTGTTTGTAAGAACCCAGATTTGAATACAAAGAATGACAAAGTTAAAATGTCAAACAATTGAAAGAGATATATCATGATACAATTTATTCCTGGGTAATATATATATATATATATATATACATATATATACACATATGTATGTATATATATTATATATTACCTCAAAAACAATTGCTATTTTCAAGAATAAAGAGAAAAATACCCAAACATCCTAGGAGGAGTATATTTGTACAACCAAAGTGGCAAATTGCAGTAGCAATAGTAGGCATCACTTAGATTCTTGCTGTAAGGAGCAAAGTTGATTTGCGTGTCTGTTTCTGTCCCTTTAGACTTATTGTGCTACTCTTGTTATGATTGTTTCTCCATGGCTGTAGCCAGCAGATGACTGAGTGGTGATGTTATACTAGTGGCAGGTCTTTTTTGATCATCATGGAATTTTTTAAGGAACAATCTCCCATTAACCTGTCTGGACATGGCTCATAACTGCAATTCTGTATGAAGGCCTTTATAATGAAATTTTATTCCTTGCTTTTCTTCTTTCACAAATCCCAGAATGCATTCTAGTCTCATATCTTACCACCTATGCTTGCTTCCTTAGCACTGCATCTTTTAAAACACAACATTCATATCTAATCTCATCTTGATGTCTGCTTTTCTGGTCCCAAGCAGACAAATAAGGCTCTGAAAGATCTAGAAATTAGTCTTTGTGATTGTTAATATTATGTATCCTCTTTACTGGGCTAAGACATGCAAACACCTTGTCAAGTATTATTTCTAGATAAATTTGTGGGAGTGTTTCTAGAATATATTAACATTTCAGTCACCAGAGTAGAAAATAAGATAGAAACTAATTCTGCTTCAGTCCTACAGACAATAGTTTGATACAGTATACAGGTAAATTAGTAGGTAATTACAGTACTTGCTATAGTAGAAAAAGACAGGCTTGTCTACTAAGATACAATGGATTTGGCAAATAACTTATGAGTCAAGAAAAGTTTTCTCAAGGAGGCAGTAAGCTGTGCCCAGCAGCTCTTCAGTTGCATGAAGACAAAGAGGAAGGACATTTTGTAGAAAATGTGGACTTATGTAATAGCTTTCTGAAGAGAGAGTATAAAGTTTGGAATGAATATAAACATCATTACTTTTGTTGATTTCTTGGAGGCTGAGCCCTGACTGTGTCTGTAAATCAAGAGCTTCAGACTAGAGCAAGAGAGGACTCAGAAGTTAAAAGTACTTGCTGCTCTTGCAGAGGACTCAAATCCCAGCATCCACATAGTCAAGTGACTTCTATTTGCTAAGACATCTCCCTGGACCAAAGTTCAAGTTTTCCATTGACTAAATTGTTATGATGCAAAATTTCAGAAACTGCCTAAGCTTGAGCCTATTTGAACAATCTTTTCATTTACAAAGCACTGGTAAATTTAAATTTTTTTCCAATGATTAGAAATTTCTATACAAGTGGGTACTCCTCTCTTTCCAACACATTTCACTATTTTCCTTTTTAACTTGATACCAGGCAAAAGACATTAAACTTTCTTAGTCTTTTTTTCAGAATTTTCTAGGGAAGAGTCATTCAGCATATTGTATTATTGTATGTTATGAAACAATATAGCAACATTTTGAAGAAACTAACTCCCAAAAGTTTATAGGAAAGCAACAAGACAAAGGATTATAAAATTCTAGGAAAAAGTTCTACCCAAAGACTTGAATAAATCTTACAATATAAAGGGTCAGGATTAACTTATTCATCCTTCTCTTCACCAGTATTTTGCATCAGTAATTTTATAGTACCTTAAGCACTAGAATAGTTAGCTGAATTTATATATATATATATATATATATAATATATTATTATATAATTGATATACATATAATTTGAATATATATGTAAGACACGAATAATGGGCATAGTTATGGATACGATAAATTAACAATAATAAAAGATACAGTTCTAAAATAAAATAAACAACACTCTCGTGCTGAAGTCAGAGAGATATACCTATATTCACTTCATGTCTGGGTCAAAGATACAGAGTATTATGAGAATTTATTAGCCTCTTTACCTCATTCTAATTTGCATTCTGACACCATGAGTATTACATAGTTATGTACTTATATTGTCATTCATGAACACTTATTGTTGTGAATCCTTTGTCATTCTGTCTACAGTAACTTGAATGTCATACATTTATTTATTGCATAGTCTTTCTCATTCTTATTCGCATATTTCCAAAGTTAGGTGATCTCCATTGTACATACTTCTTAAAATTTTTATCTCTCAAATTGTAGCCTACTTCATATTTGTGGCTTAAATTTTTGATGTTGAAATTTTATATTGCTAATACTTAATATCAGTTCTGATAAAATTGAATATAAAATCATTGCAGAGAAAAATTATGGAAGTGAGTATCCTTCATATTTCCTTTTTATTATCTCCCTTGACTACAAAATTGTAGTGGTTTCCCTTTTATCTCTTTTGTGCTGACTATATACATAAGCCACATATGCTTGTCACAGAAAAATTTATAAAGCAAAAAAGGTTAACAATGTCTCTGCTCTGAAATCCATCTAATTAACCTTATTTTGCCCCAAAGTTACTTTAGAGATAAAATACACAATCACTTCTTAAGTAATG
>LZPO01034959.1:240701-266513 GCA_001675575.1 Neotoma lepida
AAAGAGAGAGAGAGAGAGAAAGAGAGAGAGAGAGAGAGAGAGAGAGAGAGAGAGAGAGAGAGAGATCTGGAACATGTTTTATTTTTCTATTATTATCAATTAAGCTTCCTATCTTCACCTGAGACAAACCTTAAAGCATCTGTTTCCTTTCATTATCACAATATCACTTCAGTATCCAGGAGACACAGGTTTGCTGAGGGCATTTAACAGTAATAAACTGTTATATTAAAGTCTGTTTTGCAGAGTCCAGACCCTTTTCAGTCTTGGAGTGTGAATATCTCTGGAGTGTTACTGTTTCTTACCACCTGGGTATATTTGATGGTCCTTGTGCCTCCAGCTCTGTGGTTGATGGTGGTCCTGTAGCAGTCAGCTGAGTAGTTAATTAGAAACTTGAATATGTTATTAGAGGCAGGGAGGGAAACTGATGAAGCAGAATGTGATCAGTAGAGACAGGAGAACACGGAAGGTGAATCAGGAAGAAAGACATGGGGTTCCCAATCTAGTGGGGTTGAGTACAGTTGTGGGATGAAGCCTCATTCTTCTGGAATTGGAGATGAGGCAATTGATCTCTGTATCCTCTGGGACTTAAGAGAGGAGGGCCCTGTTTGTGTCACTATGTATGAGGGAGAATTAAATTGGGGTAAGGGGGAGGTAAAAGGTTTTAGGTGAGATAGATAAATCCAGTGAGAGAAGACCTTGAGCTTAGCAGATGTGCAGGTTATAAGAATTACCTTGAAGGGTCCTTGCCATTTAAGGGAGAGAGGTGAAGGGCACTGGCCTAGGGGGTAAAGAAAGACCTGATCCCTGATGTTGTTTGGAGTGGGCAGGGGTTGTCACATGGCTAGGGTAGGGAATGGTCAGGAAACTTCCATAGGAAAGAATGGAGGTGATAGAGTAAGGGGTGAGCAGGTGATTAGGGAGGCACAAAGGTTTGGATAGAAGGCCAGGGTTAGAATTGGCCTCCCATAGATGAGTTCAAATGATGCAATTAATAGGGGTGGCTTGGGAAGAGCCTGGAGCCTGATAAGAGCTAGAGGCAATAGTTTTACCCAGTCAAGGTGAAGCCCCAGTGACATCATAATAAGAATGTTTATTAAAGAGTTGTTAGTCCATTCTATCTTCCCTGAGGACTGAGGATGGTAAGGGATATGGAAATGCCAAGGGATGTTAAGAGCTTTAGATAGGGTTTGGGAAATCTGGGAGGTGAACTCTGGGCAATTATCAGACTGGAGAGAGGCAGGAATCCCAAATCGGGGGATAATCTCCCAGAGAAGGAGATCAGAGACTGTCTGAGCCCATTTATTAGAAACAAGGAAAGCCTCCATCCAGCTTGAGAAAGAATCCACTAGGAACAGGAGCTATTTAACCCATCTGATGTTGGACATATGGGTAAAATCGAGTTGCCAATCAGTCCCTGGAATGGAGCCCCTAGCCTGGTGGGTGGGAAACGGTGGCTCTGATATTTGGAATTGGGATCTGACTTTTGACAAATTTTACAAAAGGCAGTAATAGTTTTTAAGAACTGTAAGTCCTTAGGGGTGGGCCTTAGGTGGGCCTTGACAAAAATGAGACAGAGCTTATTAGGATGAAAGAGCTGGTATAGATAGGACAGAATTTGCCGAGTATCAGGGGCTGGCTGTGAGGATGTGGGTTGTAGTATATAGTGCAGGTACTTTGTTGCAACTCATTGGGCTTGGTCCCAGTTCCAGCACCAAAATGTAAGCAACAAAGTTGCAACTCAGTGGGCTCTGAGGGCTAGGGCTGCAAGGAGTCAGCCCAGCCTTGGAGGGCGAGGTATACCAGACACCTCGGGCTGTGTAGAACAGTTCTGCCCTGTAGGTGTCCCGGACACCTTGAATCTGCTTGGAACAACTCCAGTGGCTGGGGCTGCAAGGGGTCAGGCCTAGAGCTGCCAGGTCAGCCCTGCAGGGAAGGGTATCCTGACTGTTCTGAAGAGTCAGGCTATACCTGGTGTGGTGGGGGATGGTCTCCCCACAGAATACAGCAAGCCTGCTTCTCTCCTGGAAAGCCGCTACAGCTGAGCTTTGCTCAGCCCCCACTTAACGGGGCTTCCTAGCAGAGCTCTGCTTCTCAGGCCTAAGTGTTACTCAGCTCTCTCTCCTTTGCTCTGTCCACTATGAGATATCACAGCAACAATCTTCTGTTCAGCTCCTCTTTGCTCAGTCCACTATGGGACATCACAGCAATGATATTCTATCTGGTGAATCAAGGTCTTCACACCCAAAACTCTTTTGAGAAAGAGATTTATTTGGAAAGGAGGAGTCCAGGAGAATAGCTACCTCTACCAGGGTGGATAGAACAGCTCAAAACTGCCCAGGCAGGGGCCCTTTATATAGGATGGCCAGGGGGTAGAGTCAACAGGGATTGGCTAGTTTTTTTCCTGCCCTGGGATTGGTCAGTTCTGTGGGCTAGGGGCAAAGATGGCCTTGATGTGAGGGCCAAACTGTGTTTCTTTCACTGGCTTTTTTTGGCTTTTGGTCACTAATTCTAAGGCCAGGGCACATATCTTTTATTGACTCTGATTCTAGGGACCAAGAGTGTTATTTTGGTACTAGTTTCAGAGGCAGGGCATGTTCCCTTAGTTCTGGATTTGGGGATAAAGTGGTCATTTCTCTGGCTCAGGTCCCAAACTCAGGCTGTGTTTCTTTCCCTGGTCAGGGCTTCAGGGCCAGGATGCCACTTTCCTGCTATCTGATTTTTCAGTTTCAAAAGTCAGTTGGCCAGGGGCAACTACTTTCCTGCTCTGATTGGTTGGTTTCACAAGCCAGTTGGTCAGCACAGAGAGGGCCCTGATATGAGCCTAACTGTGNTTCTTTCACTGGCCTTACTTAGCTTTTGGTCACTAATTGTAAGGCTAGGGCACATATCTTTCACTGACTCTAACTCTAGGGACCAAGAGTGTTACTATGGTACTAGTTTCAGAGTCAGGGCATGTTTCCTTAGTTCTGGGTTTGGGGATAAAGTGGTTATTTCTCTGGCTCAGGTTCCAAACCCAGGCTGTTTCTTTCCCTGTCAGAACTCCAAGGCCAGGATGCCACTTTCCTGCTCTGTGATTGGTCAGTTTTACAAGTCAGTTGGCCAGCACAGAGAGGGCCCAGATATGAGCCTGTATTTCTTTCACTGGCCTTACTTAGCTTTTGGTCACTCATTGTAAGGCCAGGGCACATATCTTTCACTGACTCTGACTCTAGAGACCAAGAGTGTTATTATGGTACTGGTATCAGAGTCAGGGCAGGTTTCCTTAGTTCTGGGTTTGGGGATAAAGTGTTCATTTCTCTGGCTCAGGTCCCAAACCCAGACTATGTTTCTTTCTCTGGTCAGAGCTCCAAGGCCAGGGTGGGTTTCCTTAGTCAGCCCATTTTCCCTACATAAAAATTCCCTGCAGTGGGTAGGATGACTGAAGGATTGCTGTCCTAGCTGCCTGGTAGGATCAGTTATTTCCATTAGAGATGATGGAGCTGTCAGTCTGATGAGACCAGCAGTGAATAATTCCTATAGCTTTGGGGAGATGGGTGGCCTTTAGCATGGCCATTATTTGGCCTGAGTTAGATATGGATCCTCCTTTTTCTGTGAGAAACCCATGCTCTTTTCAGATGGCAGTGTGGGACAGGAAAATATGAAAAGCATATTTGGAGTCTGTATAAACATTCAGTGATTGTCCCTGTGCCAATTGAAGGCACTGGTGAGAGCTATTGGTTCTATAGCCTGTTGGTTAGTAGTATGGGCAGGTAGTGCCTGTGCTTCAACCACCCCAGAATCTGGCACTATGGCATAGCCTGCTTTACTGGTCCACTCATGTAAAAAGGAGCTGCCATCTGTGTACCAGGCATAAGTGGCCTAAGGCAATGTTCCCTCCTGTACGTGTGAAAGATGGGGCAAAAGTTCCTCTAGGGTTTCAGTGCAGGAATGAGATGAGAAATAGTCAATATTAGGTTGAGGGAGAAGATTTGAGATATTAAGGGGTGGGAAAGTTTGGAAAGTATGTGTGGCATCTTCCACTAGTGCCACTTGGAGAGAAGGAACTCAAGAAGGAAGTAAAGTTTGTAAGCCTTCATTAGTTAAGAGATGGGACAAATTGTGGTGGGAGAAAATAGTGATGGATGACTCAAAGGTTAGTTTCTTTGACTCATGAATAAGGAACCCAGCATCTGCTAAAGCACGTATGCAAGGTGTCTATCCTTGAGTGGTGAGGTCTAGTTTTTTGACAGGTATGCTACAGGCACAAAGGAGGGTCCCTGCTGGTGCCCCAGGGCCCCAATGACATATCTCTCTCTGTTATACAGAGGGAGAAGGGATGATTTAGGTCTTGGAGATGAAGTGCTGGGGCCTGGAGGAGAGCCTATTGGAGCTTCTGGAAGGGTTTCATAATGGAGTGAATGAGGGGTTTATGCAGGGAGCCAAGAGCTGCCTCATATAAGGGGCAATCAAGGAGAGAAAAAGATAGGACTCAGGACCACAGGTAGCCAGCTATTCCCAGAAACAATAGAATCTCTTGTTTAGTAGAGGGCATTGCGAGAGACGGGATTAGGTGCTTTCTATCTAAAGTAATAGCCTTCTGTGTTGGGGTAATGGTTAGACACAAATAGGTGACTTAAGGAATGGACAGATGGACCTTGGAAGATGAGACTCTATAACCCCAGCTGGACAAGAAATTTAGGAGAGAAGACGTATTAGATGGACCTTGGAAGATGGGACTCTATAACCCCAGCTGGACAAGAAATTTAGGAGAGAAGACGTATTAGTTTGGCTAACTTGTAATGATGGGTTGCAGAGTAGAATGTCATCTAAATACTGTATGAGTTTAGAGTCAGGGAGAGACAAATAGAGTAAGTCAGAAGCATAATCAAATAGGTGTGTGCTGTCTATGAATCCCCGTGGCAAGACAGTCCAGGTCAGCTGTGTGGACAGGTGAGTGTCAGGGTCAGTCCAGGTGAAAGTGAAGATATTTTGAGACAGAGCTGAGAGGAATAGAGAAGAAAACTGAGATCTAGAGATCCAGAACTGAGAAATGGGAGGTTCTTGAGGAGACAGTGGAAAGGAGTGTGTAAGGATTGGGGACAACAAGATAGAGGGGGACCATTGCAGAATTAATGAGTCAGAAGTCTTCAACCAGGTGGTAGATTCCATTAGACTCCTTAACTGCAAGTATGGGGTGTTAAAAGGAGAAGAAGTTGGGTGAAATAGCTTTTTTTTCTTAGAAGGTCAGAGATGATAGGTTTAAGTCCCGTAAGGCTCTGGAGTGAGAAAAAGTACTGAGCTTGGGTGATATACCAGGTAGGGTCCTGTAACTGAATAACAATGGGGGGATGGTGTCTATCAATAGAAGGGTTTTAGGTGTCCCAGACTTGGGGGTCCACTTGAGAGCCTGGCAAGGGAAATGACATGTTAGAGCTAGTCAGGTGGGTGGCTAGGAAGAGGAGGAGAGGAGTTGCTGGCAAGTCTAGGGTCAGGCAAATAGGGGGAGCAAATGAAATAGAAGCTCCTACTTGGCTAAAAACATCTCTTCCCATCAGGGGCACAGGGCAAGTTGGCATGACCAAAAATGTGTGGGTAAGAGAGATACCTCTGAAAATACAATTAAGTGATGAGGTCTGATGAGGTAGGTAAGGCTGTTTCCCTACCCCAACAATAGGGTGATGAGGAAAGGTGAATCCCCAAAACTCCCTCAGGACTGAGTAAGTGACCCTGGTATCCATCAGGAAGGAAATGGATTGCCCCAATACTGTAATGGCTACCCAAGGCTCCCTGTGAGAGAGGATAGTTGTCAGATTGGAGCCTGGACACCTTCAATCATCCATGGCCAGGCCTAGAAGGTCAGCTGGAGGGTGGTCTGCATTTGATGCTCCCATGCCATGAGGTGCAGGGGTGCAGTTAACTGACAAATATCCCTCTTGGCAGCACTTTGGACACAGACCAGGCAGCCCATGCAGGACAAGGCAATTATGAGCTCAATGGCATTCTCAACCACATGTAAAAAAAGGACCTGGGGGTCCCTGGGTGGCCTTCTTCTAACTCTGGTAGTTGTCTTTCCTATCCAAGCCTCATTACTATAGTTAAGAGACTCAACACCATTGGTATACTGAATCCATTCTTCCAAAGGAGCTGATCTGACCTTTAATGGCATAAGTATTCCTTTGTATTCTGTATTGGCATTGTTAAATGCCAAGGACTCAGTTAATATTTGTCTTACTTCTTTATCTGACACAGCTTTCACTATAGCTGTGGTCAGCCTTTGTAAAAAATCAGTGAAAGGTTCTTGAGGTCCCTGGAATATGTTTGTGTATATCTCAGTTGGTTTTCCTGGTTCTGGAATTTCTTCCCAAGCATTTAGAGCTGCTGTACGGCATAGGGATATTGTATGCTCATCATAAGTGGCTTGTATATTCCTATCAGCAAAATATCCCTCACCAAGAATTTGATCTTGGAAGATCTCAAAACCTCTGAGTTTACCTTGTTGCTCTGAATTTCTTGTTTCTTCTCTCAGCTAGCTTTTCCATTGCAACTGCTGGCTATATTCTAGAACAGCTGAAATTAATTGATTCTAGTCATCTGGTATAATTCTGTTTGAGGTAGACCATGAATTTAACATCTGTTTTACAAATGTTGAGTGTATGCCATATGTGACTACCACTTCCTTCATATGTTTAAAAAATCCCTCATCAGAATAGGTTGTAATCTGTATTCTAGATATGGCTCAGGGTATCTATCATCTGCTGGCCTCTCATGGATGATGACAGGATAGGCCATTGTATGAGAGCCATCTGAAGATGCTATGAACTGTATGGTCTTGTCCTTCTGCTTATTAGTTCCCTTGTCATCTTTACTGAGAGTTTCTTCCAGGGCTTGCAAACGGGCACCTAAGGTTTCTCCCAGGGAGTGAACCTCCTCTCTTGCAAGGGATTCCAGATTTCTCATGGAATCATGCAACCTTTTATGTTCTTGTGGAACACATGATTCCATAGCCCTTATTTTATCAGTTAATGATAAGCATGGGACTCTTAATCCCAGGGTCATGGGTTTGTGACACACGTTGGGCACCAGTTATTGGGGGGAAATTATTAAGGCAACTCCACGTAGTTAGGTTTATTTAGGGATTTAGGGCAACTTGCAGCAAGTAAAGGGGTTGATCACAGGGTCCAGGAGAGGTGAGGTATAGTCCAGTGGTGTTCTCTGGAGAACTCTGCTTGGTCCATCATCCAGCGTCCAGGATCCAGGAACCAAGAGAGCTGGCATGGATGGATCTCCGATCTTAAAGGCTCCCATCTCTGCCTGCTCCATGGGGAGGTCCTAGGTAGCCATGGCAGTTACCAGAAGCCTCGGTAGGGGTTGTGCTTCCAGGTCAAAGCTGGAACTGCTGCCCACTACAAGAAAGTTTAGAGCTAAGATAGAAAAAGGGTTGGATATATGATAATTCTTTATATTTGCCCATTTGCTGACAAAAGTTAGATAACTCTCATAAAATATTGGGGTCCAAGAGGCCATTAGGTAGACATTTTTATTGTTATCTAATGGATATTTAGGTCATTTTTTTAGTGCAGAAGCAGATAAGCTTAGAAGTCTGTAAGTAGGGCATTAAGCTGAGAGGTTTGAGGTTTTCTAAAGGGCATCTCAAGGAGATGTTAGGCTTATGGGATCAGAAGCCCTGTTTCCCATGCCTGAGGCAGAGAGAAGAGACAAACGAGATCCAATAATTTTAATATCTCAGGTGTCCCAGAGATCAAGGGAGGATCAATTAAGAATGGCATAAGTTGTTCAGTGTTCCATTGAGCATAGAGCGAGGGCTGGGGCTGTAGCCCAAAGGATGAGAGAAACAAATGAAAGCAAGGTCTCAGACCATAGTCATGGGGGATGACTGGGGGTGATAGTCAGCAATAGGGGCTGACTGTAGCTGATACTGACTGTGGACAGGGTTGTGGTGATATATTGTGTACCCTTATAAAATTTGCCTGACGATCAGAGAACAGAATAAGCCACTAGATTAAACATAGAGGCCAGACAGTGGTGGCACACACTTTTAATCCTAGCTGCTGTTGCTAAGGCCCTTAGGNAGACCCAGGTTGGCTCTCAGGAAGCATCTTATGTGCATACTCTCATTAAAGGTTTGGGCCAGCTGGCCCTCAGGCCTGTTAGGGCTGAGTCATCCCACAGGTAAGACTATTGATTCCTTTTCTACACTTACAGTAATAAACCTAAGACAATAATGTAAATGAGATAAATTCTGTAACCAATCCATTTTATTAAGTTATCTTATATAGAATTGTGTGATTTTTATAACATTTTTCTATTTACTCAAAGTTACTCTTTAAGAAGTTGTATGCAATCTCTGTACAATTAATAAAATTTCTAGCATATATATAGATTGACAAGAAATTTTTCTATTGGTTAAATTAAATAATGAAGAAATCCTCATTTTTTACTCAATGTATAATTTTCCTATAGATGTTCCATTTCTCTTATCTCTGACTCTCTCAGTATATTATGTCAGAAGTAAATTGAATTGTAATACAACTGTTGATGTGAGTCATAGTGAGCTCATATTGTAGAACTTCATTGTGAAACATTGTCTAATGACAAAACTATTAACATAAGAAAATACAAGTGGTGGCTACAGGTTTTGGATGGTAAAGACCATGTAATAGTTGTAACTATAAAAGGACATTATGAAAAAATTGTGGTGATCAAACCTTGTAAAGTTCTGTAATTAGATTGTCATAGTTGATATTATATAAATCAATACATAAAGATAAAATGACAGTGTACTATCTTCACGCTTTATACAAATATTAATTTCTTAAAATTTTAAAGTTTAGTTTTATAATATACTTATATGTGTTTATATGCATGTGTACAGGTGCCTGTAAAGGTGAGAGAGCCTTAATTGATTCCTTTGAAGTTGAAGTTATAGGAAGTTTTTTTCTATTTTTCTTTTTATAGAAAATAGATGTTTTCATACAATATATTCTGATTATGGTTTCCCTTCTCCCAATTCCTCTGAGATCTTCCGTATCTGCCCTCCCACCCACATTCACAACCTTTCTGTCTCTCCTTCCAAAATAAACAGGCATGTAAATAATAATCATAAAATAAAATAAGATACAACAAAACAAATCAGAATAGGATAAAACAAATAAACAGAAGAAAAAGAGTCAAAGAAAAAGCACAAGAAGCACATACAGATGCAGTGATGTGCACACACAAGAATCCTATAAATAAACACAACCAAGAGCCATTATATATGCACAAAGGACCTGTAAGGGGAAAAAAAGCCCTGACAAAACATGAGACAAAAAACTTCCAAAGATGTCACTGAGTTCATTTTGTGTTGGCAAAGGAAGTTCATTCTACTTCTGGGCATGGGATCTGCCCTTAAGATTAGTTTGTATCCCAATTGAGACTCAATTTGAAAAGAATACCTTTTTATTTGTGAGAAGTTATCAATTGGAGATAGCTTCTAGGTTAAGGATGGGGGCTTGTGTTCCCTTCTCCTCTCAGCACTGAGAACCCATCTGACATAGACCCATGCAGGCACTCTGCATGCTACCACAGTGTCTGTGAGTTCATAAGTGTAGTGGTCCTGCTGTATTTAGAAGGCCTAGTCTTGCTCCTAGTGTCCTTCATCTGCTCTGGCTCTTACACTCTTCCTACCTCCTTTTCTGTAGAGTTCCCTGAGCCCTGAGGGAGAGGTTTGATGGAGATATTCCATTTAGGACTGAGTGTCCCAAAGTCTTTCACTCTCTGCACATTGTCTGGCTGTGAGTCTCCTCATTTGTTCCCATGTGCTGCAGGAGGAACCTTTTCTGATGATGGCTGAACAAGAAACTGAACTGTGAGTATAGCAAAATGTCATTAGGAATCATTTTATTGCACATTTTTTCTTGTTGTTTAGAACTATAGTATTTTGTTTTCTCCTAGGTCCCTAGCTATCTAGTCTCTGGTTCATGGTCAGTCAAGTAGTATCACGTTTGGGTTCCATCTCATGGAGTAAGCCTTAAGTCAAATCTGATATTGGTTGGTTCCTCTCACAAGTTTGTGCGACTATTACACTAGCATATCTTGCAGGCAGGTCATCAATGTAGATCGGAGGGTTTGTAACTGAGTTGGTGGTTACTTTTCTCCTTATGCAGAATACCATCTAGTACCATGAACACTAGTCAGTAGGGATGATAGGCTCCATCTCAATTTCTACGTATTTAGTGAGTTGTGTAGTTGTCTTCAGCAATAAGACCTTATTGTAAGTTGTGGAGAGCTACCAATAGCCTGGATAATAGCCTGGATTGCTTTGGGATTCCCATGGGGTCCCTTTGTCCAACAACTCAATTAGATGTAACCCACTCCTGGTACTGGAATCTTCATTTAATAATGAGAGATAGCCAGTTGGGGCTGTTTCCATGGTCATTTCATGATTTCATTTAGGTCTTCATACATGTATATATTTTATGAAGCTTCTACTGTGTTAAGTTTCAGTATGACCCCTCAAATGGTCCTTAGAGTTAGCTGTTCCTCTCCATAGTCCCTTTCTAGCTTCACTTTTCCCCATCCCTGTTTGCATCCTCCCATATCAGCCCCTGGACTCCATCCATCCATAACTATCTTTTATATTTCCCCTTCCTAGGGAGAATTATCACTCCCTATAGTCCCTTACTCTACAATCTTTGTGGTTCTGTGGATTGTAGCTTGTGTATTGAAGACTTAACAGCTAAAATCCACATATAAGTGGATACATATCACATTTGTCTTTCTGGGTCTGGGTTAACTTCACCCATTTACCTACAGCAATGAACATGATTGGGCAGATGTCTCTGTAATAGGATGCAACATCATTTGGGTATATGTCCAAGAGTGGTATAACTGCATTTTGAAGTAGATCTATTCCCAGCATCCATAAGAACCTCCATACTGCTTTCTCATAGAGGCCGCATAAGTTTGCACTCCCACCAGCAATGAGGGAGTGTTCCTCTTACTGTACATCAGGAAGATTTAAGCTGCCCAGCAGGAAGATTAAGACCCAAGCTTCAGTTTGAGTCAGAAATACTCTTAACTGCTGAGACATCTCTCCAGTCCCCAGCGTCTTGGTATTGCAATCATATGAGAAGAGCTATTGGAAGCAATTGAGTAAAGGCTGCACAAAAACTTGCTGTACTACTTTATTATCTTTGAGACTTATTATTGATCTGTAACTATTTTTAAAATTTAATGTTAAAATGTATGTTATAAACCAGAAGAATTTTTTCATCACACTCCATCATTTCTATATAATAACTAAATCTTAAGCCTGTCATTATATGTTTATTTTCCCATCTACTCTACTACTACTATGAAACAACTGCCATCATTTCTTTCTTTAATTGTTGTCATAACTTGTTATTTAGGGCCTTAGCCCATATTTAAATCTCCTTTCAGGCCAATTTATGTGAGATGCCTTGTTCAGCCTTGATTCAGAGGGGAGGGGCTTGGTCTTGATTTTTCTATTTATATATTTTCAATCATTTATAAACTTCTCTATTCAATATCTGTTGGTTCAATGTCTTCAGATTCAAACAAAAATGGAGCTCAAATATTTGCATATGTACTGAACATATACAGATATTTTCTTAACATTATTACATATCATAGCATAAAATTACTTATATAACATTTATATTTGCACTATATATTAAAATAAACTAGATATAATTGAATGAATATGGAAGGATGTGCATAGAATACATTCTATATAATAGTCTTGAGTATCTAAGAACTTTGATATCCATAGTTCTTAAAACAAAATAGTCCATTGAGACTGATTGACAGCTATATGTTTTAAATATTCTAATATTTTGTAAGAATATACCATATTATAATGTGTTCTAAGAATAATATACTATGCTTTTTCCTGAGTTTAAGGCACACATTTTTAATTTTCTAAAATTTACTTATCTTTTGCTCTGTTTCAAAAAGAACATTCACTCATCGATATAAACAATCTACAAAAATCTGTTTATGAAAAAAATGTTTATCAAAAAATAAAATTACTATCAAAACGAATTTGTTTCATGGCTTTGGAAATGATGTACACAATTAATGTCTTTCAGAGGACCTGTGTCCAGTTACCAGAAGCTACATAACTGCACAAAACCACCTGTAACTCCATTCCAGGAAACCCAATATACTCTTCTGGCATATATGGGAATCAAGATTGGATATGATACACTTACATACATATATGCAGTGAAAACACTAATATACATAAAGTATAAATTATTCTTAAAGAAACTATGGGCCAGAATATGTAATGGTTCTGAATTATTTTCAGGCAGGGCAGATTTGGGAATAGAATAAATTTTAGTTTATCATAATTATAGGGTATAAATTGGCCAAATGGTTTATATGATTAAGGTTGAAACATAAAAGAGGTTATCTTGAGTTGTAACCTACATGTGTAACAAGCAAATAGTTTTATTTAATGCTGGTATTATAGCATTTTAACAATCTTATATTAAATTTAAACTCAGCATGTATTTACATTCCTCATAAGACTCAAAGGCATTGATTATTTCTGACTGAATTCTCCAAATCCAACACATAAAAACTATTGATAATGCTATAGTCTATTTTTATTAAGTTGGTAATGTGGAGATATGTCCAGGCAGGACAAAGTTTCTCAAGGTTTTCTTCCTTTATTTTTAATCCTTCTCATTTATTGTCTCTGATTCAGGAATGGCAACTGCTTGTATTGGTGATGTGAGGCAGAAATGAGATAATTAGCAACTTCATGTGTGCAGGAAACTTCTAGCTCTGCTGTGTCACGATGTAACATGAGCCTAGAGTAGTTGCTATGGTAGGGAAAGGTTTCCTGCTGCAAAGCTTGTTTTTGAAACTATTTTTACAGATGACTCAGAAACTGAAATTAAATATTTATAACCTATTCATTGTATTGCAGAACTAAAAGTGTCCATAGAGACAATCTAGTCCAACCACCCCATATTTTAGAATTTGAAATTGAGTCCAAATAAGGTATAAATGAAACAAAACAAAACAAAACCAACTTAACACAAATTCACATATTCTAGCTTAAAATTGAATCACAGGATTTATAATACCCAGCTATTGCTTTATATCCTTAGTACAAATTACTTTGTTTCCTTTAGTTTTTTTGAAGAAAAATATTGTCATTTAATTTGTTACAGTACGGATGAGTATTTGACTCATCAGAGTGTTTAACAAGCATGCACTGCGTTATATCCCAGCACTACAAAGAACAAAAATTTTAGAAGTCATCCCAGTATTCCTTTTATCAGGAAAACAGAGTGATAATATATGCTATCTTTGTAATAATATATGCCACTATTTTTTATGAAAAGTACTTGTAAATAGGGACTAATAATACTTTATAAAATACAAAAATAAACTTTTATTTTTTATAGAAAGTTGTGTGAGTTTTTTACATGAGTGAATGAGTATAATGTTATAGTAATATTCTTTCCTAAAAACTGAAAATAATCAAAATCATGTATTCTTAAACTTTTATGTCGCATTCAAAAGAAGTTTAGGCATATTTCCTGTATATAAATTAAACAACAAACAAACAAAAACCTTTCTTGATTTAAAGCATGAAGATAGAATTGGGTAGTTCCCAGCAGCTGGACAGCAGATA
Organism: Neotoma lepida; assembly: GCA_001675575.1. Lineage (NCBI taxonomy): Eukaryota > Metazoa > Chordata > Mammalia > Rodentia > Cricetidae > Neotoma > Neotoma lepida. The sequence continues at coordinate 254,356 of LZPO01034959.1, forward strand.
AGAAACCTGCCTGCAGGCTGATCCACCACCACCTCCACCCACTGGATTCTGTGCCTCCAAGACCGACTCAGCCACCCAACCCCATCCACCTCATCATAGCCAGCCCTCTCCTGAAACTCAGCAGACTCCATAGGCACAGGCACAACCCACACAAGTTGGAAGAACGGGTGAGTGACTGGCCTCCCAGCTAAACTGCCCCAATCTCCAGACCCCAAGCTCCAGGGCACAATCTGTGTGCCTTCCACTCCCATCTCAGCACCAGCAAGGCAGATGGGTGGAACTCTGGTCTGGTGCAGTCCCCACGAGCCTAGCAAGCAGGTGAGAGACCTGCCTGCAGGATGCACCACCACTGCCTCCACACACTGGATTCTGTTCCCCCAAGACTCACTTTGTGGCCCAACACCACCCACCTCATCAACCTCCCCAAGGCCAGCCCTCCCCTAAAACTCTAGCAGACTCCTTAGACACAGGCACAACCTGAACTAGTTGGAAGAACAGACTCCATAGGCAAAGGTACAGCCCACACCAGTCAAAGAACAGGAGGATACACTGGTTCTAGGCACTGAAACTCCCACAAACCTTACCTGAGACAACCCTACTGGACCTGAAGACCTGTCAATCAGCAGAACCTTTGACCATTCAGACCAGAAGACAATAAAGGAAACAGATAATAAAGGAACAAAACACTCATTCAACAAAGACAATATAAGAATCAACACCCATACCTATAATCATCCCAAACCCAGATGCATAAATGCCAGTATAAGAATGCATTCAACAACAGAAAGGGCAATAAGGCAATAGCAGAACCCAGTGATCCTACAACAGCAAGACCAAAACATTTCATTGCAGCTGAAGCACAAGAAAATGGCCTTAAAATAACTTTATGAAGATGATAGAGGCCCTTAAAGAGAAAATGAAAAATTCTCTTAAAGCAATCAAGGAAAAGGCAAATAAAAAATTGGAAGAAATCCATAAATTCCTTAAAGAAAGCCAAGGAAAAACAATCAAACAGGTGAAGAAAATGGTTTAAAACTTGAAAATTGAAAATAGAAGCAATTTAAAAACACAAACTGAGGGAATACTGGAAATGAAAAATCTGGGTAAGTGAACAGGAACTACAGATGCACATATCACCAATAGAATACAAGGGATGGAAGAGAGAATTTCAGGCTTGAATATAAGGTAGAGGAAATAGATTCATTGGCTAAAGAAAATTTTAAATCCAAAAAAAATTCTGAACACAAAATGTTCAGGAAATTTGGGACACCATGAAAAAACCAAACCTAAGAATAATTAGGGAAGAAGGAGAAGAATCCCAGCTCAAAGGTACAGAAAATATATTCAACAATCATAGAAGAAAACTCTCCCAGCCTAAACAAGAACATGCCTATAAAGGTAAAAGAAGTTTACATAACATCAAATAGACTGGACCAAAAAAGAGTCCCCTCACCATATAATATTCAAAACAGTAAACATACAGAATAAAGAAAGAATATTAAGAGTTGCAAAGAAAAAAAGGCCAAGTAACTTATAAAAGCAGACCTATCAGAATTACAACTGACTTCTCAATGGAGACTCTAAAAACCAGAAGGTCCCGGACAGATGTTTTGTAGACACTACAAGACCACGGATGCTATCCCAGACTACTTTACTCAGCAAAAATTTCAATCAACTTAGACAGAGAAAACAAGATATCCTGTGACTAGATTTAAACAATATCTGTCCACAAATCCAGCCCTACAGAAAGTGCTAGAAGGAAAACTCCAACCCGAGGAAGTTAGCCTCACCCACAAAAACACAGGCAATAGATAATATCATGCCAGTAAAACCCAAAGGGACACACACACACACACACACACACACACAAATTAACAATCACTGGTCATTAATATCTCTTAAGATCAATGAACTCAATTGACCAATAAGAAGATACAGGCTAACAGAACAGATACGAAAACAGGATCCATCCTTCTACTGCATACAAGAAACACACCTAAACTTCAAAGACAGACATTACCTCAGAGTAAAGGGTTGGGAAAAGATTTTCCAATCAAATGGACCTAAGAAGCAAGCCAGTGTAGCTATCCTAATATCTAACAAAATAGACTTCAAACTAACTAATCAAAAGAGGTGGAGAAGTACATTTCATATTCATCACAGGAAAAATCCATCAACATGAAGTCTCAATTCTGAGCATTTAAGCCCCAAATACAAGAGCACCCACATTTGTAAAAGAAATATTACTAAAGCTTAAATCATACATCAAACCCCACATATTAATAGTGGGAGACTTCAACATCCCACTCACACAATGGACAGGTCTGCCAGACAGAAACTTAACAGAGAAATCAGGGAACAAGCAGATGTCATAACTCAAAGGAACTTAACAGACATCTATAGAACATTTCACCCAAACACAAAAGAATATACCTTATTCTCAGCACCCCATGGTACCTTCTCTAAAATAGACCATATATTCAGTCACAAAGCAAATCTCAACAGATGCAAAAAATTGGAATAATCCCTTGCATCTTATCAGATCACCACGGGTTAAAGTTAGAGTCCAACAACAATACAAATTACAGAAAACCTACAAACTCATGGAAACTGAATAATGCTCAATTGAATCCCTGCTGGGTCAAGGAAGAAATAAAGAAAGAAAATGAAGACTTCCTAGAATTCAATGAAAATGAATACAAAACATACCCAAACTTATGGGACACAATGAAAGCATGCTAAGAGGAAGGTTCAAAGAACTAAATGCCTACATAAAGAATTTGGAGAGATCTCACTCTAATGACTTAACAGCACACTTGAAATCTCTAGAACAAAAAGAAGCAAAATCATCCATGAGGAGTAGATGAGGGAAATAATAAAACTCAGGGCTGAAATCAATAAAATAGAAACAAAGAGAACAAGACAAAGAATCAATGAAACAAAGAGTTGGTTCTTTGAGAAAATCAACAAGATAGACAAACCCTTATCCACAGGAAATGAATCTCTCTGCCTCTTTCTCCTTCCCATACCCCTCTATACATTTGCTCACCATAATGGCACCCAACTGCCCAATGTAGCAAAGCACTGGGCAGGCCCTTGTTTCTTCCTGCCTGCCCAGGACAAACTACCCAAAGCTGATGTGAGTCCATCTCTGTCTCTCAATATCTGTGTGAATTATTAAAGTTACACTCCACCTCAGTAATTTCTTGACTTCAAGGGAGTTATTGACAACAGATAGGTTCAAAGTTCATACTCTACTGCTGGTAGTAAGCTAGGGTGTGGTCAGTGTTTTCCTATAACATCTTGAGGGATTTCTTCTCATGAATATTATGGTAAACCAGAAAATTTGGTGCTATTTTCAGATTTGGAGCACTTTTGTTTGTTAATCACATTATATTTTCTCAACTAACATTTTTTGGTGTCTTTTCAGTTTAAAGTTACTAACAGATTTTTTGAAGTCTGTTTTAATTTTTAATGGCTGACTAGAAGCTCCATTTCTCTATAAGGACATTAATTTCATTTGATTTTTCTACTGTCTTTATTATGAAGTTCTTTCAAAATGCATATGAAAGTGTTGGAAACCAATAATTGATACCCTATTTCAACATAATTTTTGCTTTCATTTAAATTCTCTCTCAGCTCCTGACTTAAGATTCATAGAAATGTGTATGTTCCAGTGTATATTCTGAATATACAAGGTGCTGATAGTCATGTCTTTGAACTTTGTATGAATTTTATGTCTTGAGTTCCTCAGAGTAATACATGCATAATTTTCAAGCAGATACAATGTCCACTAAACAATTATTTGAAATGAGATGCCTCATGAAAAACCAATCAGTAGATAAAACAAGTCTGAGGACACTTCTGATTAAAATAACTATTTATAATGTACAGGGAAGTTCCCTGAAGTTTATCAACTGATAAGTAAACTTCTGAACATCTTACATCTAGGGACTGGTTTGAAGAATGTCATTATCTATGTCTATGCTTTTTATCTTTCCTGAAATAGTTCCTCTTCTAGACATTCAATAAATAATGACAAGGGCATGAAGAAAAACTGTAGTGTTTGAGTAATTAAATTCAATATGGATAAGCACAAACATGTTATTAAAGGATTCCTGAAGCTGACTTTTTATTCCATGGAAACAATGTAAACTCAGCATTTGAGAGATTCAATAAAAAGCAAAAAATGTTTAAAAGACTTGGACTCAATGCAAAATTTAATTACTGGGCATTTTCAAAGGCATTCCCAAGTGAGAGGCAGAAGGAACCTTAGTAAAGCAAGCTATTGCCGGTTTCAGGACTTGGTATCACACTAGTAAGGAAGTGTCATTTATATTTTAATAGAACTTTAAAATTATTGCATGATGGCTCTCTGAAGGTGCCACCAAATCAAGCAGTTGATAAGTCAAAGCAAAGTTTATTCCTACTGAAATAGTGATCATTACTATCGTTGAGTTTGTTACATTTTGAGCAAGGACAATATAGTCAATCAATTCCTGAGGTTTACAGCATTATTTACTTGGAAATTATAGTATTTACAATTCTTGTTGCTATGGTTAATGCCTATATAAAGCCAATTAAGCAAGGATTTATTTGGCTCCAAGTTTGAGAGTATAGTCCACCATGGTTGGGAAAGCATGGGGTCAGAAGCAACTCTAGCTGTAGCAAAAGGAGCATGAAGTAGCAGGCTGCATTATAGCCTCAAGAAACACAGAGAGAGAAAGAGAGAGAGAGAGAGAGAGAGAGAGAGACAGAGAGACAGAGAGACAGAGAGACAGAGAGACAGAGAGACAGAGAGAGGAATGCTTGTGTTAAGCAGGCTTTTTCATTTTATCCATTTTTATTTTGTCTGCAACCTAATTCAGTAGGGCGGTACTACTTATATTCAGGGGAAACACTCATAAACACATTCAGAAGCATATTATCTAACTGATTCTAAATTTAACTGTGTTGAAGGGATCATCATGGAATATTGAGTATGATGAACATAGAAAAACATTTGAATTTGTATATTACCTTTAGATCATATGGTTTTTCTCTATAGTCATTGTGGTAATCAGAAATTACTATTTGGAAATAACTGGGCTCTAATAAAAATTAAAATGTTTTTAACATTTAAATTTGGAAGAAAAACTAAACAATGTCATCTAAAGTGCCCAATTAATAGTCAGAATTATAAAATAATGGTGTTAATAAAAATCTGTAGAAATTATCTAAAATACAAATAGAAAATGAGTAAGTGTTCATTTAAAAAAATTTACTAATCTTTCATAATAACAATGGGATCACATATCCTATGAAACAATACTCCTTCTCAATTGATTTTGGACAAAATTACAAAGCCAATTCAATAAGGAAATGAAAATCCCTTTAGAAATGTTATTAGAATAAGTAGATATCTGCATTCAAAGAGTAAAGTTGCATCTTTACAACATACTATATTCAAAAATTAACTAAAAATATATCAAGTTCCCAAATATAAGAATCAAAGTTTCAAGATTTTAGGACAAAACAAGAAATAATTACCTGAGACTTTGAATTAAGTAAAGAATATTAAGATATTGAACCAAAATTATAAGCAAATAAATAGAAAATAGATAAATTCAATTGCATTAACATTTAAAATGATACTTCAATTGACATTATTGAAGAAAAGGATGAAACAATTCAAAGCAGCTCTCCTTTCCAGAGAAGCAATAAGGAAAGATCATGAGCCATACGGTTCCTCATGAGTGAAGATGGGTGGGAATTAGATCAGTACCTATGTGATTGATGGTATAGTGGCTTTGGACACCGAGAGACCTAGGGTGAAGTCTCCCTCAGATTGCATGAAGTAGTCTATTAGCAATAGTGTGAAGAGCAGAAGCAGAGAAATAAAATTTGGGGTGTCTTTCCTTTTTTTCTCAACTATAATTTAGGGAGACTACATGGGCTAGGTGACTGTAATAAGCCTACTATTCAGCATGTCAGAACACGAAAAATTGTTCAGACACATACAGCACAATGCTAATTATTTGTATGGATAATATACAAGGAAAACTACAAGTTTTATGAGAAGAAAAAAAATGAAAGAAATTGTTTTAAAACAAGATAATGTTTTACTTTCTGATGTATTTTCTCATATTTTTCTACCAAATAAGATCCTACAGCTGTGAGTGACATTTTTCTCATAATGAATTTTATCAGACATTGTTTAGCCTATGGAAAATGCAACATAAATTACGATTTTTTTTACAAGAAAAACAATGAACACAAAGAAACTATTCACAAAAGATTGTATATTAAATTTATGTAAAATGTTGAACACAGGCAAATACAGACAGAAAACAGTAGAGACACAGGGCTGTGTGATTTAGGAAAAAATGAACAATAATTGCTGACTGTGCCAGTGGCTTCTGTTGGGAGTGATAAAAAAATCCTAAAATTGCCTGAGTTGTTGGTTGAAACATTCTGCTAATATACTAATTATATTGAATAGCAAGGTTTACATGGGTGAAATGAATGTTAGAAAAATATTTTCTCAAAATTGCTCTTCTTTTGTATAGTGTGCTATGTTAGGTAACAATGATAGACATACTGTGTGACTGTAAAGATTCCACAATACTGGATTTAGAGATGGAAGAGTGTCTTTGAAGCAAGGACTTCAGGCTTTTTCTGATCCATATTCTGAAGATAGCACAGTGGCAATTTACCACAGTAAAGTCTTATATTCATGCTATTCACAATCTGGTAGTAGCAAACATAATTTTGGAATATATGAAATAATGGCATATATGAAAATATTATTTTCAGTTACAATGGTCTATCCCAGAGCAGGTATTAGGGGCCTTAAGGGTTCAGGGTATTTTTTCATTCTTCAAATATTAAAAAAAAACTTGAGTATTTCTTGCATACTATTTAGCTTCTGATATTTACCATATAGGAAGTTTAAAATGAGAAAATGAAAGTCAGGTGTACTTAGACTTTATTTATATAGATTTAATTGTGTCCTCTTTAGTGAATAGCACTGATAATTTTCAACAGTACAGATGTTCAAGTAATCACCAATAGGATATAGATGTAGAGTTTGGGTGTTCTATATTCCTGTAATCATAGCACAGGGGAGGCCTAGGCAAGAAAATGACCAGTTTGAGGCCTGACTGGGCTACATAGTAAATCTCTGAATTGAAAAAAATAAATAAATATGAGAGGCTGGAAGGATATCTCTTTAATTAAGAACACTTCCTGCTTAATGATGAATATTTAAGTATTAATGTTTATGAATAAAATTTCTACTTATCTTCTATGGCCATACATGTTTGTTAACACTTGACAAATATCTAAAGAATAACAATATACTTATATTGCTCTGTATTATTAATGCCACAGAAGAAAGTTTGAATATTGAAAAGCATTCACATTTACTGTGATGGATGAAATAATCCAACATTTTAATTCTTTGCTAAGAGTTTGGATGTTACCATTGTTATGGTTTCTATGAGGCCTCACTTTGTTCATTTTGAAGAAGCCATTTTGTAAATACCCAAATGTGTCAAAGTTATTTTAAACAGTTATTTTAAAATAAAAATAGTATCTATGGAGAAAAATGGATAATTCAGCTTAGCTTATAGCCCAGTAAGACAAAAGAGCTCTTCCCTATTCCAACCATTTCACTTTCTATGTACTCTTCATTTGTTAAAGAGAATAGTCAAGACTTATGTCTTCATGTTTAAAATTAATTATATTTACAATGCTATTGACACCTAACAAAAACCCTAATACCAGGCACAAGAATACCCCTTTTGAGTTGTTGGTAAAGGCATTCCCAATGCAATTGTCCTTGGTGTGGCCTAAGAAGTTGAATGTAAGTTCCTATTGCTGAAGGTGCCATGCACTTCAGGCACAGGGCTAGAGTCCCATGAGCTGGAAGGAACCTGAGTGCTTCCTCTCTGAGGAATAATATTCATGTTACCAGAAAGTGTCATAAAAGCTTCCAGAGGAGGGAAGCAACCAATAGTTCTATCCATATGTGATACCCATGAATCACAGAAATGACCAGCATGGCATCATAATCTTAACTGTGCAGTAGTGGCACACATGTCTTGGTGGTAACTAATAACTCTCTAACTGGACTTAAGGCCCACTCATCAAGATGGATATCATGCCTGGTACTGGAAACCTAGCCAACTGCCCAGTGCTAGTACAGTCATGGACTTTGGAGGATAAACTACAACCACCACTTGAGTAAACCAGAATCATTTGTAACTGCATTCTAGATAATTGTCTTTATATTGACAGGTAAGTGTAGTCCTCACCCTTTGTTAAGAAAACTTTTCTTTGAACCAGAGGGAGATCATTACAGAAAACCACAACTAATGCAAATTCACAGTTGTAGAGTTCAATTCTATTAGATATATCTACATAACACTCTTGTGCCTAATGCTTAGGGACCATTGCTAAGTAAGATGTAGAAAGATGGTAAGAACCAGAGGATCAGGTAGTTTGTTGTGAGAATGACCTCCTAGTATTATCAGAAGCTACACCTATAAAGCCTCACCAACATGACTGCCTAATATGAGCTGAAAAAAGAAAAGCAATAGACATGCCAAAATGGATGGGGCAAAGCCCATGATGCCTCGATTACACACAGAGAACCAATGGCAACCAAGGAAAGCTAAGAGTAAAGAAAATAGTTTTCTATAAGGAAGAGCACACCAATTTGTTATTCAATATTAAATAGTCATCCTGGAAAGCATACATACAAGTAACATTACACAGACTAAATCAGTTATACTTAAGAATATATATGTATATACATATATGCATTTAACAGCAATTTAAAAAAAGATTTGGAAAGAGCATGGAGGAATATATGGGATAGCTTGGAGGAAGGAAAGAGGAGGAAGAAATGATGGAATTATATTATAATCTCGAAAAAAAATGAAAAACAAAAAACAAACTAAACACTGAAATGTGCCAAAGACATACTCAGTATTTTTAAGTAAAAATGGTATTGAGGGTGAAAATGGCTAATTCAGCTTATAGCCCATTAAGACCAAAGCTCTCATAGGAATATTAAAGATCAGGATGGTCGAGTTGGGGGAGGGATGGAAAGGGAGAGCAACGAAAGAGATATCTTGATAGAGGGGTCCATTATGAGGTTAGAGAGAAACTTCATACCAGGAAAATCTCAGGAATCCACAAGGATGACCCTATCTAAGACTGCTAGCAATAGTGGAGAGGGTGCCTGACCTGGTCTTCTCCTGCAATCAGATTGGTGAATACCCTAACGGTCATCATAGAACCTTCATCCAGTAACTAATGGAAGCAGATGCAGAGATACACAGACAAACACTGGGCGGAGCTCCAGAAGTCCAGTTGAAGAGAGGGAGGAGAGATTATATAAACAAGGGGGAAGGTCAAGATCATGATAGAGAAACCCACAGAGACAGCTGACCCAGGTTACTGGGAGCTCAAGGAACAACAGCTAAGGAGCCTGCATGGGACTGACCTATGCCCTCTGCATGTGGATGACAGTTATGCAGCTTCATCTGTTTGTGGGGCCACTAGTGGTCGGGCCAGGATCTGTCCCTGGCATGTGAGCTGGCTTTTTGGAACATACTCCCTATGGTGGGATGTCTATTGAAGCCTTGATGCAGGGGGAAGGAATTTGGTCCTGCTTCAATTTGATATGCCATGCATTGTTGACTCCCATGGGAAGCCTTACCCTTTCTGAGGAGTGGAACAGGGAATAGAATAGAAAGGAGGTGAAGGGAGGGAGTGGAGGGAGAGGAGGGAAGGAAAACTGTGGTTGGTATGCAAAAAGAAATAAAGAAGACAAAAGCTCATCCTTATTCCAATCATTTTGCATTCTGTGTACTCTTTTTTAAATTGAAAGTAGATTTCTTTCATTCACTATTTCTGATTTTGGTTTTCTCTCCCCAGTCTCTAAGATCCTACCCACCTCCCTACTCATACAAATCCACATACTTTCTTTTCCTCTCTCATAAGAAAACAAGCAGGCACTTAAAATATAATAAGATACAAATAATAACAAAAAACAGAATAAGACAACAAAAACAACAACAAAAATCAGAAGAAAAAAACTCAGACTCAAAGAAAAAGCACATGAAGCACATATAGACAAAGAACAAACAGACACACACATTTAGAAAGACAAAAAACAATTAAAACAATATTGGATACCATAAAAATACAGAAACAAAGCATTATGAGACAAAAATCCTCCAGAAATACCATTGAGTTTGTTCTATGTTGGCCATCTACTGTTTGGAATGGGTCCTGCCCTTAAGTATGGTTTGTATACCCAGAAAAAGTCCCTTGAAAAAAAATAAAGTTTTACTACTGGAGCAGTTATCAGCTGGAGATAGCTTCTGGATTAGGAATGGGGGATTGTATCATTGTTGAGACCCCTTCTGGCTTACACCTGTGTAGGCCCTGGGTATGTTGCCACAGTCTCTGTGAGTTAATTAGTCCACCAATCCTGTTGTGTCAAGAAGGTCTTGTTTTCTTGGTGCCTTCTATCCCCACTGTCTCTTTCAATCTTTTCTCCTCCTCTTTCACATAGTTCCCTGGGCCTTGCAGGAGGTATTTAATAGAGGCATCCCATTTAGGACTGAGGGTTCCAAGGTTTCTTTATTTTTGCACATTGTTCAGTTGTGATTCTCTGTATTTGTTTCTGTCTACTTCAGATAGAGTCTTCTCTGATGATGGCTGATCAAGGTACTGATCTATGAGTATATCAGAATGCCATTAGGAGTCATTTTATTGATATGTTCCTTCAGCAGATTACTAATATTTGGTTTTCCCCTATGCCAATGGCCTATATAGTCCAGGTTCTTAGACACCTGAGCAGTGTTGGGGATGGGTTCCATCTTATAGAGTGGACCTTAATTTGAATAAGATAGGAGTTGGTTACTCCCTCAACATTCATGTCACTATTGAATAAAATATCTTGAAGGCAGGTTACAATTGTAGATAACGGGATTTATAGCTTTGTTGGGCTTCAACTTTTTCCTTTGGTAGTGTGAAGAGTACCTTCCAGTACTAGGAACACTAGTACCGGTAAAAGCTCTCGTTAGGCACCAGTTCAACTTCTCTGTGTTTAGTGAGTTATATAGGTATTTCCTTCAGCAATTGAGCCTCAACATCAATTTGTGAGGAGCAAACAATAGCCTTGGCACCATCCCTCTCTGAATTTCCTCCCTTGCCTCTCTCTTCCCTCCCTTTCCCTGTTTGATCCTACTATTCTAGTTTTCCAACTGAAAAGAAAAATGAAAATCTAATCAAGACAGTGTAAATGTATTTGTATAGTACTTGTGTGTATGAACATGTATGCATATATGTGCTGTGTTTTGATTCATGCTCAGGCACTAGGATTTATCTACAATTGAGTTGTACTATCAATGCAACCATTCAAACAGCAAAAAGGCAAATATTCTTACCATTTTTGAGAACATAGAATTGACCTTGCAAATACCCTGAAAAAGTCTTTGATACTTCCAGAAGTCTAGACACTATATATTGAGAAATAATCTATAGACTTTCAAATGGATATGATTCACTAAAAAAGTTATATTTTGATTGGTAAATATTCAGTAATGTGAATTAATAAAAAAGCCTAAAGTATAGATTATGTATTAGGTATTTCCATAGTCTTCTCTACCTTTGTGAATTAAAGTTTTATTTTACTTTAGACTATATACATATTTATGTCACCATAGTTGAATAATAGGACATTAAAATGCCATCTCTCAGATATTTCATATTTTATACATGAAGAATTTCTACTTGGGGATGTTAGCTTATCATGTTATTTCATGAAATAAGGTGACATGAGAATTCAAAGCCAGATCTATTTAAATTGAAGAACTAGACTTTTCTATTCTGTCAAGTCAACCTCCCCATAATTTAAGTTGAGGCTCTGTGAGTAAGGTGATATTAGTAATAGTGATTTTTTTATTATTAAGAGATTTTCTTATTTTACATACCAACCACAGAACCCCCTCTCCTCCCTCCTCCTGCCCCCAGCCTTGCCCCTCAACAAACCCACCCCCAAACCTACCTCCTCCCACACAAGGTCTCCCAGAGCCTAGTACTTTCACTTGAGGCGGGTCCAAGACCCTCCTCCCTGTGTCTAGGCTGCACCAGGTGTC